>VBSM01003176.1:2981250-2992122 GCA_008086735.1 Cheirogaleus medius | reverse complement strand
TTGTCTGCCCTCTTCACTTCTCACCCCGAGAGCCCAGAGCCAAGAGGTCAGCCCTACTCCGCCATTTTTAGCTACCCCCTAAAATTGACTTTCTTTTGCCTTCGGATATGAATAACAATATGGGTAGGGAATCCTTAGTCACACTCTTTTCTCTGCCCAAACTCTGCTATCTTCTGGCATCTAATATTGCAGAAGACAAATATAAAATAACTTGATTTCTTTTTGTATTATAGTGACATATTTCTTCTACCTGGAAGTTTATAGCATTCTTTATTCCTGAAATTCAATAATCTCTCTAGAGAATGCATCCATGTGGTTCATTTTCATTAATTTTACATTACCTACATGTTAAGAATGCACAATGCATTCAGATGACTTACCTGCATTTAGGAACCTAATAAATGTCAAAGCTATTGTGTGAAATCAGTCTCTTGTATCCTGTTTCTATATTATGTTTCCCTCACTTGTTCCACTAGCCCTGCATCTTAAAACTTTGCAGAGTAAACTGTAGTTCTTCTGGAGGAAATGTCTTAGTTTAGACCTTACCTTAGAAATAATTTTTAAAAAGTCTAGTTACGCCACAAACATTGCTGAAGGTCTTTTCAAAAGGGAAGAGTGATTCTGGGAAAGCATAATTGTCACTCAGAATATCATGCCACCCAACTCTAGAAAGTGTCAATGGAATATAAAAGAACCCTAAAGCATTAGTACCATTGGTTCAGATCTCTTCTGCTCTACTGGGAGACAGGTCCACAATAGCTGTGTTACATGCCGGAAGGCAGAAGGCAACACCACTGGCGGGCCTGATTGCTGCTTTGGGCACCAGCAGCAACAAGTTACATCGACCAACTTAGAGCAGAAGAGGAGGCTATGGCAGTTGTCACAAAATAGCCGAAGTGATTCTACTCCACAGCACATTCTGCAGTATTCATAAAACTACATGTTATCGCAAAATGTGATCCCATAAATACTGTTTTGTGATTCTTTGTGAGCCTGTCATCACCCTCTCCTCCAATTTGGTAGGACCTGGCTTATATATAGAATACATTCTTTTCTTTTTTTTCCCTCTCTCCATCTTTTTAGATTCCCTCATTCACATTCTCTCTCTCTCTTTCTCTCTCTCTCTCCGCTTCTTCCTCCTGCCCTCCCTTTCTTCCTCTGTTCTTCTCTGAAAATGTCTTAAAGGGCATCTTTGTGATAAGGAATTCAGCCAACAACACAGAACTCTCTCTTATTTAGGTTTACTATGGGCACTATTTCAGCCTTCCTAGAACAAAGCATGGGTTACCGTGAAGCATAAAACCCTCTATTCTGAAAAGATAACAAATGCAAGGTTGTTTTTACACAACTCATTATTAATATGTTTTCTGTTGCTAACTTGCCCATTCCAATGTTCTTCTGCATTTATTCTTACCACTGCAAGCAAAGTTTTTGATAATTTTAAAAATCACAATTCTCTGCCTTTTTCTATAGTCTTAATATTTTATATATTATTGTATGGATAAATTAAAATATCTTTCAATGGAATATGTGAAGAAGACTTTATATCAGTTTATGTGTCACAAATGGCAAAGGGAAATTATCCATAAAGAAAAATTCTGCATTGAAATAGACTCAGAAAAAAAGATTCCACAGGGAATCTGATCAACGTTTGATTGATTAACAGTGAATTCTACCCATCAGTATATTTCCTGCTTTATATGAGTGAGATTTAAAGTAGTACAGTGAACTTTTCCAATGCAGCATTTTTGCAATGCTAATTATGATAAAAACCATCTAACCCAGAACTCAAAGCATATTAAGGCTACAGGAGACCTTAGCAGTCGTTTCATCTCTTTTACTTTTCAGGTGGAGAAACTGAGACTGAGAGAAGGCAATTGCATTGTCCAAATAAGCATTTAGCTAGTTAGTGGTAGAATCTGAACTAAAAGCCAAATTTAAGGACTCTTAATGTCAAGTTTCTCCCACTTTATCAAGTTTCCTTCTGTGTCCTGCAACCCATGGCTTAGATATGTTAATATGTTCCAGAGAAACTTTGGTATCTCTTGAACTCATCTGATTTTAGAGTATTATGTCAAAGTAATAAGCCATTTCTGGTGATTCTCTAATATAAGGCATATAACATTATTCTCAGCATGGAAGTTGACATGGTTGAAAAATTGTACGATTGGCATACCCACAGCCAACCAAATAACCAAAGTTCATTTATTTTGCATCTTATATCACATGAGTAAATAAGCGTGCACCAAACCACTGAGTTTTTGAGCTTGCATCTGGAAAAATCAATTTGACATCTCAATTTGGCTATTTCGAGGCCATATGAATAATGTCATAACTGTGTCTCACTGGTTTTTCTACTGTGGCTATACAATAAAACTACCCAGGTAAAATTAAATAAGAATCTCTGGGGAGGGGAAATGCTGAGTATTGATACTTTAAAAGCTTATGGTTTTGATAAATTCATTAAAAAGTTTTGCTAGTTATGATGTATCATAGTAATTATGAGCTTCTTTAGCACAAAAGGTATGTTTAATTATGATACTCAGAAGTGAAGATTGATATTAAATCTATTTGTAATCATAAAATACAAATTGGAGAAATGCACCAATTTCAGTCATTTATACATTCTAATTCTGTCATCTAATGGAATTTGGAGTCCCTCCTTGGACTCATACTCAATCTGTAAAATAGGATAATAATGCTTGTCTCATAAAATAATTCTGAAAATTAAATTAGTCACATGGTAATGTGCCTTACATTGTGCTTAAAGCAAATGCTCATTATCTGTAATGACAGTGACGATGATGATATTAATTATACTTTAGCCTCAAGAAATTAAATCACTTTCTCAATCACACACCTAATCAAGGATTGAATGAGAATTCCGGCCTGTAACATACACATCTGAGTTTAAAATTCTTACAACAAGTTATAGTTTATTTAGTGGAAAGCTAAAAATAGTTCAAGGCTAATGAAGTGTCTTAGAGAAACACGGAAGGTAAAACAAAGTCTGTACACATGACAAAGCAGTTTGAAATTAAATGGGTTTAAGAATTTAGACATTGTCAAAGAGAAAGTTAAAAGAGTGGATTGTCAGGTTTGACCTTTTAGCTAGAAAGCAATGAAAAAGAGAAGAAGAGATAAGACCCTGGAGGTGACATTTTGCAGGTGTGACTGAATGAAGGTCCTTGAAATTCAGGGTAAATCATTTTAATTTCAACATTCAGATGCAATTCTTTAACACTTGTGCTCATGTAATGTAATCATGTGAAGCCTTATCACCCTTCAATTGAAAGTAATTTACAGCTGTTTCCATTGAGAGTTTATCATGTACAACACTCTTTTAACAATATGAAATACTGTCCAATCACTATGGTTGCCATATCTAATGGTTCTTCTGCACATGATCCCATAAATTACTTTAATGGAGCAGTAATTTTCTCACATAAGTTTGTGATTCTGTGGCTAATCTTCCTAGAACATATGTTCGCAGACACTAAAGGCAGCACTCTGACTTACAGTGTTGAGTAATAACAGAGATACACTTCAAAGGAGCAATTTCCTTACTGACCCTTGGTAAGAACTCAGGAAAGTGATGTAAACCTCATGAATTAGTTTGTTAATTAGGAGACTGAGCATTCATCTCTGCTGCCTTTTATGGGTGGGGGAAGGGTATTGGCTGTGGCCATCCTACAAACCTACACACGGGAGATAAGCAGCATCCTGCAGCTGTGCTCCTTTCTGGTTCTGGGCTTTATTCCCCGATACAGAAGCAAATATCAGCACTGTCAAATTGTACTTCATCATCTTGGAAAGACTGTTGAAATAAGATAATGGATACACAAAGCTGTTTTACTTTAGTAGACCCTGTTTATCAGTGTCTGTGCAAATTGTAGCAATGGCCTGCTGTACCACATTAGCAAACCACCCAGTGGACAGTTTTTTGCTACTGCTGCGGCCCTTTGCTAAAACATATGCCACATCCCAGTGGTAGAAAAACCTGTTAGCAGGAGGAGATGTCGTGGCTTCAAAATAAGAGTCCCACCCCCACCTTGCAAACAAGATTTATTCATTTATATTTGGTAAAGAAACAACATAAGAATCATTATGGAACCATGGATAAGTAGTAATGAAAAGTACAGCAGAATATTTAACATTCATCTTGAAGTTTAAAAGATATACATCAATAGCAAAGTGACACAATCCTGCTGTTCACAGCGTTGGTAGTGACACTGACAATTGTCAAAGACATATTTCTTTTTACCAACAGAAGAAGATAGATCCCTTCTCTTCCTTTCTAAATAGACATCTAGTCATTAAGAACATGCAAAATTTTATATATTTTTAAAGAAACATTCCTTCTAAAATTTTGTTGTCAAAGAGGTAGAAGTCTAGTGTACATGTCATAGACAGAAATATGTATATATACACACATATATGATGGCAAATTATAGCAACAAAATTTGAGGAGTTTATCATTCAGAAGTTTAATCAAGGTCCTTATGTATGTATCCTGTGTATATATCACTCTTTTTGGTCACCAGTAACTTTAGTATGTTTCAAATACAGATTTATGTCCTTATTCCAATATTCAAAAGGGCCTATAACTACTTATAACATGAATTTTTTAGCCTGTCCCAAAAAAGCTTTCTAGTTCCTTTTCACAGTGCACTGCTAAGTCAGTGTAGATATAGTTATTTATAACTTTATATAAATTCTAATCCTAAAGTAGAAAATTTTGAAATTTAAGCCAACCTTTGCTTTTTATCCATAGACTAATGAGCTTTATCTGCCCGAAATAAGAACAAAAATGATTTTATGCCCCTAAAATTGTTTTCATGTGAAGTTCATGATACTTCACCTTTTAATGGTCCTAAAATTATCTTTACAAACATCATAAAATGCTATCTCTTTTGAGTCAATATTTACTAAAAGAGGCAGAAAATTGTAGTAGGAAAAGCCCCAACCTGAGATTAGAAGACCTCAATGCTAGTCCCAACCATGCTGCTGGGCACTTTGCCAACCTGGGTTTTCCATTTGTAAAATGATATTCCACAGACACTGAAAAATTTAAATATTAATCTGGGAATGTTTGTTTCTGAACCTCACTTTGTTGCTTTAAAAGCAAGTTATATAATTATTCTACAATGAAGCATATAGCAAGAGTAATTCTGCAGCTTTCTCATTTTATTCTTTCTTCTCTAAAACAGATGCTGCAAGCATTTCCAAGTGTATCCAGTCTTGGAGAGATAAAAGTTCCTTTGCTTGCTAGAGTATTTATGTATGCAATTGATTCTTGAAACAAGGGATGCATTTTTAAGGATGGCTTGATTTTCTTTTGAAAAAAAAAGTTTGCACTAAAAACATTAAATCAGGTGCAGTTTATGTGCCAACGAAGCAAGGAACACCAGACAGTAAATAAAGCAGAGAGTACTGCACATTCAAACACTCAAAAAGAAAATGAGAAGAGAAGAAACTGCACAAGTATTGAACTAACATGGAGGGCATAAACTAAATAGTGACTGACATAGTCTAAAATTGCTTTCATTCCTTCTTAACACTTTTCATTCAGTGGCTTCTTTATAACTTTCAATTAACCCGCTCCCTCTGCTTGCAATTTCTCTTTTTTACTACCAATGATATTTAAAAGATACACTAAATTATAGATTCAGACATGTTTTAAAAAGTCTCTTTGTTATTGGTTTTGTTATCCCTGGACTGCTTAAAAATTTTGAAGGGTGCAGGATGCACTAAAAGAAAAACAATATGGTGTCAGGATTCTTCAAGTCCATGACAGCCAATCTCTGTCTCAGGTGACCTGCCATCCCAGTAAATACTGAGGCACTCACTGTACTCCTGCCAAAGGAGGACCATCCAGGAGCCTTGGCTTTCTGCCTACAATAGAGGCCCCAGAATTATGCCAGTGTCTAAAAAGAATTTGTAATCACCACACCATTTCTCATTATATTTCAACTTTGTTACATATGCTCTGGAAACATATACCTCAAATCCACTTCATGACCACTTCCCTAGTGACTGTGTGAATTCCACAAACTCTTACATAGTGATCAACTGCTACTATGTCTCTAGACTAGAACTGATTTGCCATGTAAGTTCTCTTGGTCTCTATGTTTTCATTAAATTTAACTGTTTTCCCAACCCTTAGAATGCTGTAAGGACAAGAAGTTTGCATATGAATATAGAAAGCTTACACACCATTAAATTTGAATGCACAATAAGTAATGCAGTATATTAACTAATAGCATTTAACCTTAAAAGTCATTTGACAGAGAATCACCCACACTTACAGTCAAATGAAAATGGACATTTAGATCTCACATTTCCATGGCATTGCTCTAATTTCAGGAACAAAATGTAATAAATATAGACACTTAGACATATTAGTTTATGTTTGTCATAATAGCAAACACAACCTCTGGCTGTGTACACTAATAACTACAGTGAAAGGTAGATAGAAACAAACACCAGGCAGGTACATGGGAGTTCTGAGTAGAGAGTTTACTTACAGTTTATAAAATCCCAAAATGCTTTACTGAGGGTCATCATTTAAGATAAGCTTACAGGGAAAATTACATTTTATTTACATAAATATATATGTCACATATATATTTATATATATAGACAGATATAGTTATAGATAGATATATGAAATGTAGTTTACAATTATGTATAAATATGTATAAATTACAAATGAAAGCTCAGCGCTTGTCCCCGAGGTCACATCAGAAGAACGAGGACAAGTATTTTGAGGAGAAGGAAAGAGGAGCTTATTAATTTGCCAGCAAATGAGGAGGATGGAGACTCCTATCTAAATTGTCATTGTCCTCCCAATAAGCAGAAATACAGAGCTTTTAAAAGGGAGGCTATTCAGCTTCAGGCAATTGCTATTTAACTACAGGGGATGATTTTGATCATCCCATCTCTGTTCCATCTCTGCGGAAGACAATCCTGTGACCTCCTCCCAAGACCTCCGGCTGGACAGTTCCATTGAACTACCTTCTTCTGTAGCACAAAGAACGAAGGACATTCCCAACTCCCCCAATCACTGGCCTGACTCAGGGATGCAGGTTTCAGTTCCCAAAGAGTGAGTGAGAGTATGAGGTTTTAAAGAGACATAAATTATTTTGCCATGTTTTTTCAGGCCATTTCCTCTGTAACACACACACACACTATATATATATGGAGAGAGAAAGAGAGAGAGAGAGAGAGGTGCCGGTAGAAGAGAAGATTGTAATGGCATGTATAGAATATTACAAATAGTTCAGCAGTCTAGATAATAGTTATCTATTTTCATTTAATGTCAAATACAAAATATATTCACATAGAAACATATGCATAGAAAGGCATATACCAAGAGTTCACGGAAGATTTTTGTGTTGTTGCACTACTATTGAAAATTCCTCAATTTCTTTATTTTGTCCACTCCTAGTATTCTGGGAGGCTTAATTTTATTTCCATTAATGACAGCCTACTTTCACTTTCTTGTTAGTGTCAAAGCTGCAGTATATTATCTCTGAGATACTGAATAAAAATATCATTATACAAATTTTTTTCACCAATGAACCGGCTTCATTTCCTCAAGAATAAACTGGGTATTTTAAAATAGTATAAAGGCCATAATGGTGTTAAAACCAGAAAAAAAGTGAGCCTAACTTAAACTCATATATTTTATTTCTTGTAATAGTAATATCACACAAGTTAAACCAAAGAAATTATATGAAGGAATTTACTACACCATGTCTGTTTGCACTACTTTAAAATTTGCCGAGTCTTCTTCAAATAAATTTAAACAGCTTCCTTGAAGATTGATAGGAAGTTAAACTGACCTTAGAAAGCAGGTATGTAATTGATGACCTTTTTTTTCTTAATTAAGGTGTAACAATGTGATTGGAATTTAAATTCAGGGAGTTAGACTGAGAGCCTCATCTCTAAAGTTCCTGCAGAGTTTTGTTTCATGATTCTATTTTAAAATGTGCTCAAAGATTACAGGTTTAATTACAGGCTCACTAATTTGTTTCTAGATACATTAGACTTAAAATGTAGTTAAAGCATTAACACGATATTTAATCCTTGACTTGTTCTTTAAAATATGCATCTGCTTTATAGTTTTGAAGGAAAACTGACTAATCCAGTCTGCCAACATGTTGACTTCATTCCTTTCTCTAGCATTAAGTTGCATATAAACCAGTTTTTCAAGCTTTAAAAATATGTCTCTAATTAAAAGTGGATTTCTTGAGGTTTTCTGCTATCCCCTAAATTCCAGCTAACAATTCAAAACAGACTCATTTAGGTACAATTTGGAAATATAAGGAAAAGTAATGAAATTCCTGAGGGCAGTCTTTCGTAAAATGTCAATTATAAATTGAAGATTCATAAAACGGAGATGATTTAAAAAGTTATGGCAAATAGATGGATATATGACTTGAATGATTGAATACTGTAGGAGTGAATTACTTAATCACTGTATTAAAAAAGGAAAGCCTGTGTCCCCAAATAATAGTTGCGCTATAAACTTTATGTGTCCCCAGGATTTGTGCTGCCTATTTGTTTAACTGGGTGCTGCTAGTGAATCAGCAGTCTTACTAGCTTTAACATAGCTAAATTTATGTTACCTTGGCTTTATGCTATTGGTTCAAGCATCTACATTAATACATCCCTTTATGTGTTCTCCTTAGACTTTATACAAAGTGTATAAGATCTCCACTTAGCCTGTCTTCATTCGAGGAGGAAATCCCACAATCCTGTCAAATTTATAATCCTTTTTCTGATATTCCAGGTGTGAGTTTTCATCAGAGGCAATAAGAAGAAAAGTGAGCCTGGAATAGAACATATTTTGTTTTTACTTAAACTATATTTTGCATATATGCTAATTTGGATGATTTTCTAGTGTTATGTGTGAGTTTTAAGGTAGTATTTTGGTGAGAAATTTGTTCAGTGACAATAACTTCATTGGTTTCTTGGCATTTTTTACTAGTACATATTGAAGTTCCAGAATCATCTATTCCTTCCCAAATTGACTTAATATATTAAAATATAATATCTTCCCTTAATCTCTACCCTATATTCATTTAGTCAACAGAACCAAATTCTTGATGTTCTCTACAGCTGTGCTTGTCAATTTCTGCCAAAGACCACTTTATTTTCTGCTACCTTGTTCTCTAAATAGTGATGATTGTAACTATAAGTTCTAATTCATAGTCACGTAATCAGCAAGTATGTCTGTGAATTCTTCCTTTAAAACATGTCTAAAAATTGTCTGCTACATCTGGTGATACACAACCTCAGAGACAGAATCCAGCAAATGAGGCAGGAGCTGATGATGCCTTGAAATATCAACCTGAGTTTTAGTGGAGAAATTCTAGATAAGAATTGATTACCCGAAATCAATATAATGCATTAATCCAAGGTGTCAGACACTAAGCACTGTGATACAGGGTCATCAGTTGAGTGCTAAGAATGGGCCTGTAGGGTTGGGGAACAGAACATATTAAAAGCAACATTGCCCAGGGTAGGACAAGAGAACAAACAAGAAAGGAGGAAATAAGAAGAAAGAAAGATGGAACTCAATGGTGGAAGTAATGAGTATAATTTACTGGGGATGAGAAATAAGATAAATTACCACCTGAATTAAATAATTAGGGTTATAGTATTATCATTGAACAAAACAGAGAGAAAAAATATCCTGTATTGTCCCTTTTCATTTGTGTATAAATGTTTCAGCTCAAATAATTTATGGTTGCCCTAAGAATAAATTTTCTATTTTGAAAACCCTTTACCACCTCCTTTTTAGAGGTGCTCATCTCAGTGCTATAGGCCAATAGAGGAATGGGGTGGGGGGGAGAGAAAGAGAGAAGGAAGAAATTAATGAAGATATGAAAGCTGATTTAGCATAAATGTGACAGTGTAATTCATCATATAGTATAACATCAGTTATACAAAATTTCTCTCTCTTTTTTTTTTTTACCTAAAAGAAACAGACCCTAACGACTGAAACCAAAAGAGATAGATTTTTCTTTGCAGGAGTCATCATCAAATTCATATTTCTGCAAAATGGGGTTTTCCTTTTTTTATTTACACTCCAGCCAAAACTTTTGCTGGTTAGAGGGGGAGGAGGACACAACTCTTATCACTTCATCAATGAGTCACAAATGCAAATGCACACAACATTGGTGTTAAAGAAAAGAAAGGAAATCAAGTTTAGAAGTGAAGCACACACTCAACATTTATCTGAGCTTTCTGGGGGAAGCATAGTGTCACCAAAACCAATTAAAATTGCACTAATGAGAACTAGGAGCAATTATATGAGACATGTCAAAATATCTGAAAATAGCTTTAGTATCCTAAAAGAGAAGAAATATTACATTCAAATAACTCAGCCATTGAGTAGATGTTTCTTGGTAGCTGGTAAATGCCACTCACTCTCCTGGGTGGTCAGGATGCATTAGTACAATATATGCACCAGCCTGAGCCTCTGCTTCCACAAATTTACTGTTTCTTGTCCTTTCCAGCACGTATTAGAGGTGGAAAACAATAACACAGAAGAGGATCAACGGATCCTAGAAGTAGAAAAATTCCAAATGGAGCAGAAAAAAAATGCTTTCTTAAATTCACACTATTATATGAGTGTGTATGTGTTTGTTAATCAGATAAATATTTATTAAGGAAGAACTGAGAACTGACATCTGACCTCATCTAAGCTGTGTTTGGAATTATATGTAGTTCTTCAGTCAATGCTTTGTAAAATACATTTAATTATATTCCTTAATTTGTTTTTGGTTACAAACTATTTTGTCAACTTCATAAAATGCAAAGATAGAGAAACCCACATAAACTCACATTTTTTTTTTTTTT
>VBSM01003176.1:2938359-2979822 GCA_008086735.1 Cheirogaleus medius | reverse complement strand
ATATGCAACCTTAAAATTTGTACCCCCATAATATGCTGAAATAAAAAAAAAGAAAAACAAAAACAAAAAATTTTTCCTCTCCTTTCATACCACAACAATCAACACAGAAAACCTCTATGTCTAAATACATGGGGGATTTTCCCCACACATCCTCCAAGCAAGCAGTTCTGCAGCAGACATCACCTGGGATAGTCTAATTCAGTTCAATTCTGACACTGTTCTTCTGGTGGTAGCATCAGATCCCTCAGGTAAGAGCTCAGTCCCCAAGTCTACCTTGCCCCCCCCCAATTCAGAAGCCAAAGGCAAGCACCATGTGGCTTTACCTGTACCTCTGTTCAACCTGCTACAAATCAAGGTTCCTACAACCTTCCTCAAATTCATTAATTTGCTAGGGCAGCTCATAGAACTCAGGGAAACACATCTACTGATTTTTTATAAAAATACCAATGAAATACAGATGAAGAGGTGGATAGGGCAATGTATAGAGGAAGAGGAAAAGCAGTTTCCATGCCCTCTTCAGAACCCTCCAAGAACCACCACATGTAAACTATCCAGAAACTCGCTATCCTTTTAGGTTTCCATGGAGGCTTCATTACAAAGGTGTGATTGATTAAATCATTGACCACTGGTGATCAACTTACCCTACAACGCCTCTCCCCTCCCTGGAGGTTGGAGGGTTGGGGGTAAAGTCTCAACCCTCTAATCCTGCCTTGGAAGTTTTGGTGACCAAGCTACATAAAGGCTACCAGCCACCAGTGAACTCATTAGCATACAAAGAGACAACACTTTGAAGATTCCAAGTATTTTAGGAATTGTATGACAAGAAATGGGGATAAAGAACAAATATAAATTTCACAATATCACATGCCAGAAAAATTCTCAAATTAAAAGAAGCAATAACCTGCTTATTAAAAGTATAATTGTGATTTGGGGGGATTCCTTTTAATTCAAAACCTACATGCTATACTTTTACTTCACATACAAACTTTCCATTATTTAGTAAATTATTTGGAGCATCATAGCATTAATGTTAATATATTTATGTTGACTTATTATCAACTCAAAGACATTCTTTAAGCTAAATAAAATCTATGGGGAAAATTACTTGTAAAACTTTCATTTACACCTCAGGGGGAGCTAAATTATCTATTCAAAGATTCATGGGTCCAATAATACCTTAAGGAAAAAAAGATAAACTCTAAATTGAAAATTAAATATGAATCCACTATCGAGTTATTAGATCTGTTAATAGTGTCTCGATATGATAAAAATGTTCTTTGCTTCTACTGACTCCTAGCGCTGAAATTTGTTTTTAAAACATATGATCATTAAAAGAGCATAATGGCTATTATAAAAAGTATACTTTTTAAAGCTATTTTATGATATACACTGGTATGGATACTTTGCATATATCATAACTATGACATCATATCTGTTTCAAGGTAGACATTTACATGCCCAATTTACAAAGGTAGAAATAGTAGTAGAAAGGTTATAAAAACTACCCAAAGTCCTAAAACCAGAAAATTGACAGTCTGTCTCTGTATGCAATCTCTCTCATACCAACCCTTCGGTATTGGTGGTTTAATATGGTCATGGATCGTGTAGTTAAAAAATTTCAAATATTTCAATAATAGAGTTAAAATATTTTATATGTTTCAAGTATATTTATAATTATATTAAAATATCAACTCACAATTGTGTGATTTCAATTTTTTACAACTGACTATTGTATGTAGTTAACTGCCCCACCCTTCGGCAATATGTCTTTAATATTTTGATATTTTCATCTTCACCATGTAATGGAACAGATAATGCGAAGAATGCCATAATTTCTAATTGAAGCAAGACATGTGAACATTATATAAAATGCATAAAATCTTCTCTAAGAGGAAATGGACTCTCTAAGAGATGAAATAAAGGACTGTACTGATGCACTGATAGTTATGTGCCTTCACAGTGTTCTCCATAATATTGGAAACTAGAGAAAAGATATGATTAAAGATATATGTCAATAAGATGTAGGCATGTAAGCAAGTGTTTTTTAATTAACTTCCTCTGATTTTCTCTCTAAATATGAAGACATCTAAAATCCCATTCTCTATTCCAGGGACATATTTAGTATTGTTCAGTGACAGCATAAATTTCTCCCTGCCATCACATTTATTATTGTTCAATTAAACAGAGACAAGTCAAGTGGTTCAGAAAGAAACCAAGTAAATGAATCCCCATCAGTCTTTACATAATTAATGGTATTCTCTTCTCTGTGGACCATACAATTTATTAAATTGCTGATCAGAACCGCTTCAGATAAACATATTTATGTATTCTGAAAGACTTTTCTAGAAACTGTAGAATGTTTGAAATTAAGTCAGTAGATTTTTTTTAAAAACGCATAAATATGGCAAGGTTTAGGAAAATGGAAACTATTAATAGCACCTCATTACTGATTTTTGCATTTCCAGAACCTCTAATGTATTACTATAGCAATTTTGAAAGTAAAGTCAGTTAGGAAATAGGTTATGAGAAATTCACATATTAAAAATAAAGTATATAATAAAGAGATATTGGATTCTAGGGACAAAATAAATTCCTACGTGTCAGATCATGTACTTTTCTTCCTTCGGAGTAAATTACAAGTGAAATTTTATATTTAAATGGATCCAACCATAGTATATATATAACAGTAATGAAGAAATGTCTACCACAGCAACTTTCATCTTTCAAGATTTTATTTTTAAATATTTTATATGAACTAAAATATATTTAAGATATATCTTTTTTGTTCCTTAAGATTAAGATTTGTATAGGGTGTCATAGAGTTTTATTCTCTGTGCAATTCAGGAGAACACAGCAGTAATGATTCTCCATGAGTCCACCAATATCATAAAATAAACCCAGAAAAAGCAGGCTATTATGCAGAATCCATCAATAAAGAATCTAATGACCTTTAAGTATTTTGTTATTTGTGTTTGGTTTTAGCTAAGTTCTATTTTTAGCATATTTTAAACATTATTAAAAACACTATTTTTTCAAGGACATATCACAAATTAAAACAATTGACTCAGATGAAGAAAATTGTAAAATAGCTGTGTGTTCTGTATGTCAATCATAGCAGTTAAAACTAATATGTGTTGTTAAAGAAAGGGTTAAACCATCCTAGCACAGTTTTTAGTGGGAGAATCCATTATGTGATTCAGCAAAACTTGCAACAATTAATCAAGAGCTTTGAATAAATTCCCAGAGGAAAACAGCAGACACTATATTGTGTTTAATGAAACCTATACCTAAAATTATTTTAAATTTCTGAAATGTATTTCAAATATAATGAGAATTATTTCCTTCATGATCCTTATATAATATTAAAGTTATCTTTTTATGCTGTCAGGACAGAGTATTTCTGGGATACTATTAATCAAATGGAAGAAGGTAAAAATAGGTTTATAAAATAGTCTAGACCCAAAAGGGAGGATAGACATTAACTTCTTGTCTGATATATTGGATACATTAATATACAATGCATCTTCAGAACTTGACCTTAAGTGTCAGGATTATAATGCACCATTTTTCTTTTTATAAGCAGTACTTTAAAAGAGGTGTTTCTGGTCAACATTATTTTGTGCTGCAAGGTGAAAATGATGAAACACATTGAAACATTAAATATACAACTCATTAAATACAATTCATCAGTCTATATGTATGTGTTCCTTTAACTTTACCAACAAAACTTCTAGATGTAAATTAATCATCACCATGATTCTGTGGAAGCATAAACTTTATTTCTATTTACATTTTTTTATTTTCTTCCAATTTCACTGAATTAATATTATCTTTTAAGTCTACAGTCAAAATACATATTTAGATAGTTCCTTCTTTTATGTTTGCATCAATTTTTATTCATAAAGAGGAGATAGATCCTCAACTAACACCAGATATTGGTTGGTGATGATCTCAAGGTAAATAGCCCAAAGAACAACATAAGCTTCAAATATTCACCTAAAATCTGACTGCTTGACAAAGTAGCATTGACAAAGTCAATCTCAAAAAAATCACACCTCCCCTCCCCCTTCTAGTGGGAGGCTTTATGGGAGTGGGTATCTAGATGTGTAATTGGGTTTTTAAAGTTTTTATTTAGAACATTCCATACCTAGTAGTAAAGTGAAATGTATCAGGGAGTACGATGGAATAAGAATGGGAGTTGAAATAAAGTCATTCTTTTAAATCTCATCTAAGTCATTTCATCTCTTGGCCATTCAGTTTACTTTAAATGGGCTTCAAAATGCTTTCCATTTAAGGATTCCTGGGTTTAAAATAAATTTCTACATTAAGTAGTAAGAATATTCACACAAAAATATCCATAGTTCATGGTAGGCACCCATAAATTTTGGTTAGCTTCCTTCAAATAATATTATGCAAATAACATTCTTGGTTATTAGTAGATTTCCATCAATTTCAGTTGGCCTCCTTCAATATCCTTCCTTTCATTTATTAATGATACAAATTAGCTAAAGAATGAAACTTTTTAGTTTACAAAATTCTTTTTTCAAGCATATAACAGGAAAATGTTTTCAATTCGTTCATCCAATAAACATTTTTTTTGAGGCATGGTTATCAGCAAAACACTGTAAATAAAAACATAGATCAAAAGGTAAATAGTGTTAGTGAACTTGCTCTTAGCTGCTTGCTTTATTCAAAATAATAGATTAAGAGATATTTTAATGTGATTAGAATAAAATCTGGATGATACAGTTTATCTCAGATGATACTCAAAACATGAGAACAAGTAACTTGGGAGTTGAGAAAATATTTTTCAAACTTTAAGCACAAATAAAGCCCAATGTTCCAGTATTATCCCAACAAGAATATTTTCCATCTTTGAGGTGCCATTAAGAAATGAGTTCAAATAAAAGCACTGATACAAATGTATATCACATTAACTGGGGAATATATCATGATAACTTGACCTGTGGATATTTAGATGATGATTTTAATGAATTTGGAAAAGAGATTGATTTAATAAAAGTTAAAACTAGGTTGATGACAGTGTCAACAATAATGCAATCATCCTGATCAGGTCCAGATCATAGAAAAAAAATACAGCCTCTCTAGAATAAACAAAATAAGGATATAAAAGCAGAAAGTCTTTTGGGCATGGTGGCTCAGGCCTGTAATCCCAGCACTTTGGGAGGCCCAGGCAGGAGGATCACTTGATGCCAGTAGTTTGCGACCAGACTGAGTAACATTGCGTGACACTGCCCTCCCCATCTCTCTGAAAATAAAAAAATTAGCCGGGGGTGGTGATGCACACCTGTAGTCCTAGCTAATCGGGAGGCTTGGAGAGGAAGGTCGCTTGAGCCCAAGTGTTTGGGGCTGCAGTGAGCCATGATCGCGCCACTGTACTCTAGCCTGGGCAACAGAATGAGATTCTGTCAAATAAAGAAATAAAGAAGGAAGGAAGGAAGGACAACCAACTACAAGAATGACTTGTTCTTCTAAATGAAAGGTAAAAGAATAGTAAGGAGATTTGCTTACAAGGAAAGATGTACTTTAGGGAGAAGAAATATTTGTACTTTGTATCAGAAAAAAAAGAATAATTGAAGCCCTCAAAACTATTTAGAATTAAGAAATATAAGTAATTATTTTTATTCTGGAAATTATCCCTGTTTATAATATTGCATTTCATTTTATGTTTATTTGTTTAATGTTTGCTTTATCCCTTTTGAAGGTAGACTATCATTTCCAGAACCATGTGTATTTTGTACAATATTATAAAGAAAATATAGCAACTAGCACAGTGCTGGGCAAATAATGATTGCCAAATAAAATTTAATGAATGACCAATGAGTAAGTAACTAAATGGTTGCATGAAAAATGTAGAAAAAGTTGCCACAATTAAGTAAGTACATGATTAGGCCTTTATTTGATTAGTTTCCAAAATCTGTTCCTACTATTTCTAACTTTAGCAGACTCATTTTTTTTTGAGGAGGAGGAGGTAGAGGGAGGTGGTATTTGAGAGGTACCAAAAAAAAATCTGTTAGTTGATGAAAAAGCTACTCTTTCACGTTATGAATAAAAACTGCTAGGCAATTAAAGTTATTTCATGATTACATATTTCTCAGGGTTTGAATCTTAGATTTAATACTCAATATCTAAGTTTTCATTCTGTGAAAAAATATTATAAAGCATTATCAAGTTTCTATATTTCACTCTCTTCTCTCAAGAGAAATTTTTTAAAAAGACTAATTATTTAAAGTCGAAGTAAGACTGATTAGTGTTGCTTGTTCCTATGACTAATTAATGAGGAAATGGCATGTCCTTACCCTTTGATTTGTTGCTGATTAATAAATCAATAAAGTATTACTGAAAGGAAAAAAGAAGAACAGACACACACTCATATAATGAGATGATGGTTGCCCTTTTTCACTTTCTGAATACTCATGGTCTCAAAAAAAAAAATCCACATCATAAATGAAATTAGCTGGGACCACTGCCAAACTTTTGAAGGAGGACTAGAATTGATGGCTCATGAAGATTAAATTATTCATTCACCCCTGGAACATGAAACTCCAGGACAGAGTTGGGACACAGCCATTATGGTTGCAACTTGTCATTGCCCTTGCTACCGTGAGTTTCATTTCTCAATAAACAGGAATTTCAAGCTTCAATGTTGTTATTATAGGTTCAGTTCTTTAGACAGTGCCTCACTCTGGTGTACATGTTCATGACATGGCTAAGATAAAAAAAAAAAAAAAAAAAAAAAAAAAAAAAAAAAAAAAAAACGCCCCTAAGATTTTTGGTGTCACCCAGTCTAAGAATTTCTAAAGACATTACAGAGACATGAAAAGGATCCTTTTTAATATAGGCAGGCATTAGCCACCTTTGAGCCTTTTATGCTGGTTGGATAGACTAGCTCCAAATCGAAGTATTAAGGGCTTCACAAGAGACGCCTAAAACTTAAGGTCCATTGGTGCCTCCTTCTGTAGGTGACATTATCGCCATTTAAATACCTAGAAATGAGCCATATGAGGAAAGTGCAGAGGTGGACTTAGAACAGAAGTAGAAAAGCCTTCAGCCTTCCTTTGGTCCTTGGAAAGCCACAGTCATCACTGGTCCAAGAGATACTCTGGCTGTCACACCTGCAGCTCACACCTGTTTCTGTGCTGCCTCCGTATCCACGGGGTTCTCCTGGTCTCTTACGGGGACTCATGAAACACTTTCTTCACCTTGGATCTATCCCTGAGTCCAGCCCTCCTGAATCATCCTGTTCTTACTCCCACTCTGTTCCCAACCAGCTCATTACCTAAAGGTAAGGTACAAACCTGGGTTGAATGTTCTATACCCATTGGATAATTCACCATTTTAAAGCGGAGAAGCACCAGACTCCTAATTAGCCCAATTTGGAAAATCTTTTAGCACCTCCGTACTTTTGATGAATGCTAAATCTTTCACCCACATCTATTTAGTGCATCAGATAGTTCATAGAATCTTAGTAGGGGCTTCATGTACTTCTAGTGGTACTATCTCATTTTACCTTAGAAAACTGACCTCCAGTGATCATGCACTTCACATCATTCACGCTATTACTTGATGATAGATTTTAAATCACCAGAGCCTCTGATTTTCGGCATTACTATGTGGTCTATTGATTGAATATATTCTTCTATCTGATGGTATTTTTAAGCAACTCTGTATTTTGAACTATAATATCCTTGATTGTTAAGAGTGTTATTATTTTGCATTTAGGAAATATTTCTTATCAGAATTTGAATATTTGTGAATGAGCATCATGGCATGGCACGATATCAAATTGTATCTTATAAGTCTAACATGATTTTAGCAGTTTCCACAAACAAGAAAAGATATATATATACACACACACACACACACACACCAACAAATCATTATTCATAGTCAGTCTATGATTAGCAATTTTAATATACTTGAATAAATTGAAAAAATATCTAGAATTTATCTTTATATACTCTACAGTTTAGCAGTTACATATATATAACTCCTAATATATACATACATACATATAAAATCTTGAAAATTCTTTTTAACAGCAGTTTTGTAATTATATAATATTTACAAATAATTAATGCTATTAATTTAGAATAAATAATATATAGATCTAGGTTTTTTTTTCTCTAATTCACAATATTTCTTTATGTTTGGCCCACTAATCCTGAAGTGGCCAATCTGCTCTAGTATAGCTCTCCAAGTTTCTGTTAGTATGTAGACAAAGTACTTTTATGGAACTCTAATATTTTAGGGTAATACCCCTTTTAAAATTCTGTAAGAATTACTACAGACTCATCAAGACATGAGTCCAGACACAAAACTGTTACTAAAATTTGGACTAGGAGTGAAAGGAAATACCTAACTGAAAACATTATAAAGCAAAAAAAGAGAACATTAAAAATGCAACATTAAAAGACGAATGTCACCTTCAGAAAAAAAAGTGGGACTTACTAATGTTTGCCTGGTGATGGTCATTGATTTTATATCAAGGGAATGACTGATTTAGGAATTGATATTTGAAAAGTAGACTTTTTTTTTTTAAGATTCCTTCTTTAGCTTCAAAATTACACTTCTTTCAATATTGCCTGAAGAAAATTATTATCATCCTAACTTAAACCTTTATTTTTTTCAGATGTCTGAAATGAAGGTCAACTTTATGCACAGTAACTGACTTCTTAATCTTTGGGCAATTTACATAATGTGGATGTACATAGCTTTTACAGTGAAATTAATACATACATTTTTATTTTGCACTGTTTGGTCGAAAGGATCCTAGAATTGTTTACTGGTTACAATGTGTGTGTATGTTAGCAAGGCCTAGATTAATACAGAAACCTACACATACAACTTTGCTTTTGTTTTTCTTTCTTTTCTCCCCAAACAACATTCAATTCTATTTGGTTTTCTTTTCATATATGATGTACCACTATGGAGCCTAAATATGGGGAGCGTGGTTTCAAGTCAGGATAGTTGATTAGTTCTTAATTATTTAGACTCTTACCTTTGAACAAAATTATGTGGAAAGTGAGATGACCATCCAGGGTTAACAAATGATATGTGACCATGAAAAACACCAACAAAAATGACAATGAATCTGTCTTTCCTGTCTCACCCCACAACTTATTCCCAGTGGAACAGCCAAGGTGGCTCCTTTAACCTTAGAGCAAAGTACTGTGATGAACATTAGTCATCTATCAGTCTTGCAGTGGTTAGGGGGGATGATAGCCATCTTTTGCTGACAACATTATTGTGAAGATTATTTGAGTTATTGTATAGGTGTAGCCTGATAATCAGTAGGGAAGAACTATACTACAGCATACTCAGGTTTTCCCTGAATGATTTAATCTTACTTGAAAGCTCCTCTGCCTCTCATATAGATAGCAAATGGGGAAGCTTATCTCTAATCTGAGCAGGTAATATGCATTGGAGGAAGTTTCTTAACATTTAATACTCTTATATTTACCTCTTCTTCCTCTCCTCTCTAGTAAGAGGTCCAAAGGGCATATGTGGTCTGGTCGCAGGGAGGACCAGAGAGGCCGCCTCTGATTTCATAAGTGGTCTGATTCACAGGTGGACATGGGCAGCTATCAATGGAAGTATGGTTGATCCAGGCTATGCTATGGGGATTTTTTGTTTTTTGTTTTTGTTTTTGCTTTTTATTTCAGCATATTATGGGGGTACAAATGTTTAGGTTACATGTGTTGCCTTGCCTCCCCTTCCCCCCAGAGTCAGAGCTTCAAGCGTCCCCCAGATGGTGCACATCACACTCATTATGTTTGTATATACCCATCTCCTCCTCCCGCCTCCCATCTGCCCAATAAATGTTATTCGTATATGTGCACATAGGTGTTGATCATTGAAACTAATTTGCTAGTGAGTACATGTGGTGCTTATTTTTCCATTCTTGGGATACTTCACTTAGTAGAATGGATTCCAGCTCTATCCAGGAAAATACAAGAGGTGCTATATCACTGTTGTTTCTTATAGCTGAATAGTACTCCATGGTATACATATACCGTATTTTATTAATCCACTCATGTATTGATGGGCACTTGGGTTGTTTCCACATCTTTGCAATTGTGAATTGTGCTGCTATAAACATTCGAGTGCAGATGTCTTTTTTATAGAATGTCTTTTGTTCTTTTGGATAGATGTCCAGTAATGGGATTGCTGGATCAAATGGTAGATCTACTTGTATCTCTTTAAGGTATCTCCATAGTGTTTTCCACAGAGGTTGCACTAGTTTGCAGTCCCACCAGCAGTATATGAATGTTTTTGCTAACATTTGTGACTGTGGTAACTCTGATTGATTTTCTAGTCGTTGACATTGCTTCCAGGAATCATCAGCTTGCAAATCAGCGTATTTCCCTTTGATTACTGGGTCCTACCTGGATTTTGAGTTGATAGCACACCACTGTGGTCTAGTCGTGGCTTCATTCAGTTTTCCTGAATGGCTTTCAGTAGAGCTCCCCCATTTCCTTGGAAACCCTTTCTGCAGGTTCCCCAGTCAGACTTGCATCCAACATCTTAATGTGTCCCTCCCCTCTTCCACTGCATCCCCAAGCACATGTGGGATTCCTGGCCCCCTCACCTTGTCAGAGGGTCATGGGCTGCTCAGTGATCCCTTTGCAGGCTCCTTTTTTTGCTAACTACATTTACTTTTACTGCCTTTTATTGTTTTGCAGCTACTTTAGTCAGAGGGTATAGAAGACAGTCTGTGGGGTTTTTTTCTTCCAGATACCTAAACAGGAAAAAAAAAGGAAATATCCTCTATTTTAAGGGTCCACTTGATAATTCCCTACCTCTCCCTCGAACACAGAGAAGCAGTATCAAAGTACCGGTGTCTCACCACTAGGTCTCCTTATCTCTGCTTCCCTTCTCCTGAGACCTACCAGGGTCAGAAGGGATGAAATTTCTGTTTTTTCCCCTCTACCCTGGGCTATATACTCTGATCAAGCAGATTTTTGCATTTTATATGTTATGCAGAATTAAAGAAATTTAGAAAATCATTCTGCACAGGTAATACCTGGCTTTCAAGGTCTTGCTACTGCTGCTACGCATCAGCTTTGAATCTCAGAGCCAAACAATGCCCTCCTTATTCTAGGCAGAATAAATCCTTTCCTTCCTGGGGCAATATTTGTCCTGGCTGACCCTTGAAAATGGAAGACTTGGAGGGAGAAATATTTTCAGGAAAAATAAATATACATCCTTTTAATATCTCCCCCAAATCATCCTTATATGTTAAGTGCTTTCATGTAAAATATATATATCTCACTAAAGTCTCACCCAATCTTATGTGGAAGACAATCATCTTTATTTTGCATCTGGTAACACTGAGGTTTGAAGAGTTTAGGCAGCCAGCCCAAAGTCACATAGTGAGCAAACTTCAAGAAAGCTTTTGAGTTGAGATATTGTAACTGCAGAGTACATATGTTGATCCATCTAGCAATGCCTTTTTTTTTATAAGACTTTTTTAAAATATCTATTGAAAAGTTATAAAGTTTGGGAATTTCAAGACACTAGCAGATTTGTTCTAGGGGAGAGGAGGAGGTGGGAATAGAATATTTGAGAACAGAACCTTCAGACATTTTAAGGCATTTTAAGGAACACACACCAGCCAGGCTGTGTACCGTAGGTTTTCTTCTTTTTGCAATGCTCAACCTGTTGTCCAAGATGCTTTATTCCTCACCCTGACAACTCAGGAATTGTATTCAAATTCTGCCTTTTCATTGGATTATTTCTGCACATATAGTTATGTTTACAATAATGCCTTCATTAGTGGCTTTATTCATTCAAATAAACTTGTAATATACACAGAAGTTTTACTAAAATCAGTTTGAATTAATTGACTTTTAGTTAGATTTTGGATACATTTCCCTTAAAAGAAAATCTCCTTTTATTTAGGTGCCAGCACAAAAACTCTAAAGACTATACCTTTATATTTGACTTTTGTAAAAGATTTCTAATTTTTTCTCTGTGCAGCAATAAAACAAAATCATCTATAAGCATTCTTCCGTAGGGTATAAAGATTAGTCTAGTAATCTCAAAGTTTCGTGAAATCTAAAAAATATTTCAGTAGCATCTGTGAATATGCAACCAAAAAATTGCAAACCTGGGCAAGGCTATAATAGGCAATTTGCCCTGACACTTTAGGACTTTTATGATTTTGAGCATTAGATGCCTAATGTCATAAATCCAGTTGAAAGATTGACAAAGAAATTCAAAAATGACTAGAGTACTTGTCATATTATCAAGTTATTTTCAGAGTAATTAAATTTTCTTATAGCAATGTAAGAAAATATCTAATTTTGCCATTTATAGAACACTGTCCTGGTGACAGGCACGCTGAAAGCCCCGACTATAGCATTATATAGACAGTGTCTCCTAGGAACAAAAACATTTGTACCCCTTTAATATTTTGAAATTAAAAAAAAAATAGAATTTGAGTTTGACCTTGAATGGTGAGAAGATTTCAACTACACTGGAGTGATGAGAAGGCAAATAAAATGGTCATGAAGTAGGAATATCGATAGTTTAGTTAGGTAATACAGATCACCCCAACATGTCTACTTCATGGGACCCCTACAGACACCAACAAAATACTCTTCATAAAGTATCCTTGGTTTATGTCTAGTATATTTTCTTCCAGGTGATTAAAATTGATTATTTGATGATACCTGCTAATATCTCCCACTTACTGTTCTTAACCTGAGCACTAGCTGCTATGATTGCCAGGGCCTCCTTGTGTTCAATGTTACTCATTGATTCAGTAAAAGTCTAAAGTGCTCTCAACAGTGTAGCACAGCACATCACTGGACAGCTACTGTAGAAATGCCCTTGGAAAATGATAAATTTTATCAGGGACTGAGGAATGACTGATTAATTTTTAACGTACCTGCATCTATAAATCTAAATTGCCATTCCCAGACTAATTTCATTTTAGCAGAGTTGTTTATGTGCATATAAAGGTATCATTTTTTAAAAGTGAAATTTCAATACACATCCAACTCTGTTGGCAAACCTCAAAATTAAAAAGAAACTTTCTTTATAATTTTAAATTATGCTTCCATGGTAGCTATAAATCTCAGTGCACTTTTCTGGGCATAAGCCTTGGATATTGATCACCTTTTGGTCCTCTGCAGCTGAGTTAAATATCATGGAAAAATTAGAGTTGAAAACTAAATAGATGGAATTATAAAACCTACTTTATTTAACCCAGGGACACTAGAATTTTTCCTATATTTAAATAATGACACTTAAAATCAATCAAATGTCAGATTACTTTTAGCTACTCTAATAGAATATATGACTTTGTTGCATGTTGAACATTCCATAAATTAATTTATTTAAATACTAATGCTGGAAATTAAATAATGTGACTAATATGACTATTCTGGTTTGTAGAACACTTTGCATCATTATAAAGTTGTGAATTGAATACTTTAAATCACCCAATTACAACTAGATTCAAATATCCCAGTTCCTAAGGCGTGTTCTCTAATTCAGAGACAAATACTAGCAACAAAGATGAATACTTCTAATCTTTGTGTCTTCTCCTGTAGAAAGAACTTAATTCCACCTGTCAACCAGTGACTGAATCAAATGATTGGCCAATGAGATACCCTCATTGGTCTTCCATGGAAATCAGAGGATTCAGTTAATGAGGCCCATGGTATTTTTCCATATAACAGTCTACACACTCTGCTGATACTCACACAAATTAAATTTTCTTTTAATATTTACGCTGGCTCTTTAGGCCTAAGTTTTCTCATCTGAAAAGCTGGTAAAATGATAGTTCTAGGAAGAAGGTTTATTGTGAAGCAACAAAGATTAAACTTCAAGGCTCCATTTGCAAGAGCTTACCCAATATGTTTGTATTGCCATATGTTTTGGTAAAATTTTTTGAATAAAATATTAATGCATATTTTTTTAAAGAAAGACTCTCATAGTCTATAAAATTCAAGCCCCACAAAGTTTATTTTCATACATAATTCATAAGGATGCTGTCCAATGCTGTGCACAGTATGTACTTAAATATAAGCTATTGTCATTGTAACCATCATTCAGTGTAGAATTCTATGTGCTTCATGAGGCAAAATACTCACTGGATACAGTGACTGTCATTGTATTTCCCACCCAGCACCGTTTGCATTTACATGCCTGGCTATGCTATTACAGAAAGGAAAACTGGGGTTTATCTTGCTTGCCTTTCAACCCTAACCACTAGTATGGTGCATAACACACTGAAGACATTCAGTAAATATTTATTGTATTAATTTAATCACATTAAATGTGATTTAGTACTTCTGAATAATATTCAAATTATGAAATAAAATACATTAAAAAACCATTGTTATTTGAAATATTAAAAGATTATATTGCTTCTTAGTTGTACAATTAATCATTAAATGTATTTCTCTCTACAGATAACCTCTTTCAATCTATAATGATTTATTTAAAAATTTAAGCCTTAATTTTCTTGGATTTTTATAAAATTCAGAGATATTCCTTCAAGAAATAGACTACATTGCATTGCCCCAATAATCTCAGGAAAATAATATTAGTATTATAGAAATAATGTAACCAAACATTCAAATAAGTAATTATTCTCTTCCAATTGATGTATCTGCTCTACTTAAATGGATTTTAGTGATAATATTGGACTAACCCTATATGAAAGCATCTGCTGCTTTTATACAGCCCACGTTTGCCACTCTTTCCTTACATACATAAGAACACCCAGTTTAAGGTTTCAGAAAATCTGCTCATTTTGATAATGTCAACCCATCACATTTCACTTAAGTTGACATCAAATCAAATGATGCATGTCACAGATGTCTGAATATTAAATATGTGGAGAGCAGATTTCTAACGTCGAATGCATAGAATCTTCTGGTTTGTAAACTCAAACTACATTCTTGAATTTTGACAGAATGAAGAAATTGATGTAAAAATAATGCATAGCTTTCAAATAATCTATGGGCCAACTGACTTAGAAACAATTTTTATAATTTTTTTTTGCATTCAAAAATGCCCTTTCCTTAAAGTTATTTTCTTAACAAAAATGTAGTCATCATTTTAAAAATCCTAAACATCATTTCCTATGAAAAATATATATTGACCTGTATATACATCCTACTGTCTTAATATCCTTCAAAAATAAAATTAACCCATCCAAGTTCTCAGGGTTAGTTCAAGGTAATTCTAAACCATCATAAACTGAAAATCATTACACAATTGAACCTCAACACCAGATAAGTGATTCTGACAAAATTGCCATTTTATAGAATTGATCAAGACCAATGTCATTCAAGAAAGAGGATTCTCCTTGGGAAAAAATGAAAAATATTTAAGTACCTTTGGAACAAACTTTCCACGATTTGTTAAAGTTCTAATATGAAGTGAATTACCAATTATACATTTCTAAACTTGTTAAATATCTAGGAAACAGTGTTATATGTAGGAAGCATATATAAATTTATAGATATTTGTTGAACTTACTGAATTCAGACAAAGCAGGCCAAGGGAGTTTGTGAGAGAGTGGTTCTCAACATCTTTTCCTGTTCTCTGCCCTCAGCCAGTATCACATTTGGTTTGATAAAGGATATTTTATTTCACCATTTGGGTAACGACTGTCTTAGCTTGAGTTTCCCTAAAAGCCCATCTTTAGATGAAGATGCAAGTACAAGTACTTTATTTGGGAGTTGAAAGAAACACCACAGGGCTATGCAGAAGTGAGACAGGGGAGGAAGGTCAGTCTACAAAGTGCATTATCAAAGCACCAGGTACCGAGGGCAACTGGAGCTTAATCTCACTCTGGAGGCAGATTGAAACAGGGGCCTCAGAGCTGTCCCCACTGCATTTGGTATCTATGCACAAGCTCCTGTTGGCCTTTAACTATTTTTGATAAGATCTGCTCCTATGAGGGATAATTCTTTGGCTCTTCCAGGCTATCATGAAAGTAGCAAAGTGATCTTCAGTGACGACAGAGCCCTAAGGAAAAGAGGAGCAAGTGTTTGCTGTCTCTCAGCAGTGGTTGATGAGGTGGTCGTATCAGGCAATATGAGTGGAGAACAACTAGCATCTGCCAGAATGACATCCACTGTTGAGATTTTCCTGGAATATTTTTTAAAATTATATATCAAAAAATTTCTCTTACAATGACTGGAGAGGGGTTTTTAAATGTCTTTATATTTTGATGGAACCATTTTGTGACGCTGCAGTTAAATAGTTACTTCAAAAACCTGCCTCAGAACACCCGGTTCCATTTCCTTTGCACTCCCTGCAGCCGATGTTTCAGAACAAGAGCAGATCAGTATGGCTCATCTGTTTCTCCCACAGGGTAACCCTAGACCAACCTCAAAGCCAAGGCAGGCTTTGATCCAAGAGACCCACTCTTCTTCTGCTCCTCTTTCACAGAATCTCATGCTTATTGACTTCTTAGAAAATCTGTTTTTCCTTTGCTCAAAGTGAAGTACAAACTAAGGGACTACCTCCCACTCTGGAGCAAACACATGAAATCACAAGCCACCCAGTGACTGTCATTTTGTAAAATAGCAGTTCTATTAAATTGCATTATGTAAAAATGGGATTTGTACTAGAGTTGTTTTATAGGAGATTGGTTTATATCATCAACTGTTTCATTGAAAATCTGGGCTGTGATGAGTCATCTATAAAACTGGCAGAATAAAACTTCGGGAGTGGCTGTTGTAAAGTTCTTCTAAGGCTCATAAAACCAGGTTATGCACTTCAACAGTTTTGATATTGCTCAAACATTTTATCAAAAGAATCTGAATCATCATCAGTGCTGCATTTTAATTCAATTTTAAGGACTTTTATTTTAACTTTCTTTTCGTGCTCTCTGATCTAAAAGTATAGGAGGCTGGGCCCCGTGGCTCACACCTGTAATCCTAGCACTCTGGGAGGCCAAGGCAGGAGGATCCCTTGAGCTCAGGAGTTCAAGACCAGTGAGAGCAAGAGAGAGACCCCTGTCTCTACTAAAAGTAGAAAAATTAGCTGGATGTCATGGTGCGTGCCTGTAATCTCAGCTGCTTTGGAGGCTGAGGCAGGAGGATGGTTTGAGACTAGGAGTTTGAGGTTGCAGTGAGGTATGATGATACCACTGTACTTTACCCAGGGCAGCAGAGTGAGAATCTGTCTCAAAACAAGAAGAGGAAATTGAACCCCTCTCCTCATCCTCCCCTCTTAAAAAAAAAAGTATGGAAAAACTTTACCTATTGTTCTTCTTCACATGGAATCAGAGAAGAATTACAAATAAATCTTCTACTTTTATAGATAGGAGGGAGTTTAAAGGTTCGTTATAGAATAAGAGCCTTGACACTTTTTGTAATTATATCAAAATAAAAGATAGCATTTGCTGAATATAAGTACTGTTTCAAACACCGTACTGACTTATGGCTTCATTATTTGCCTTCATTGCCTCAGTTCCTCTTCATGACAAACCTGTGAACTAGTTACTATACTTATTCACATTTATGTGGGCAAAAATTGAGGCTCACGGAAATTAAATAACTCCTTAAGAGTCAGGAATCAAACCCAAGTTTCTATACAGAAATTATGCTTTTAAGCACTCTACTGTCTTATGAAATAGCATGTGTCCATGTGAAAAAAGTATGTACAGACAAAATTAATCTATGGGAAAAATAATCACAGTAGTGGTTGCCTCTGCATGGGGAAGTGAGATTAGGAAGGGGTATGAGGAAATGTTCTGGGGTGGTTAAAATGTTGTATCTTGTGAAAGGAAGAGGATGTACCAGGATTTGAGCTCAGGACCCCTCCCACCCTAAGCAAGAATCATACCCCTAGACCCATAAGCCACTAAAATGTTGTATCTTAATAGGCACATAGTTGTATGGATCGGTCTGTGGGTGTTTATATATGGGTATGTGCATTGGTCAAAACCCATCCAATGGTAACATTTGAGATCAATGAAATTAACTGAAGGCATATTATACAAGCATACCTGCTTTAGGTGTGCTTTTCTCCTACCTGCCTTTTAGCCATGGCATCTGAATGAAAGTAGCCAGGCACTTCCTCATCCTGCCTCCCAGCAGACTTGAGTATGTGAGGGTTGTGCACGTGATCAGTCCAGCCAATAAGAATTCTTCCCAGAGACTTTAAAAATCTGTGGGCTAGGCGATTAAAATAAATAAATAAGTAGATAGATACATAAATAATATTGTTTTCTATGGTGACAAATCTGTAGCTACATGAGTCCTCCTTGGTGACATTCAAGTCCTTTACTTTTGAAGAAGGCAATTTAACTCTTAAAAGGTAGCTATTGCAACTAAGGAGCCAAACCACTTAAATTGTATTTAATTTTAATTAATTTATATTTAAATAGCCAGGCATGGCTAGTGGCTAACACACTGGGCAACACAAGTTTAGGAGAATGAGTCAGATATCTACACAGTATAAGACATGGGAGAAGGGAAGCCTAGTGGACGTGGAGCTCTCTAGATGGCCAGCTCCACTCCTGCTCTTCTTGTGACCCGGAGATGTAAGCTAATGAATTACACATGGCTCCACCTCTGCAAGCGATTCTCCTCCAGAGTGCTACCATTTAACATGACTATAATAAAGTTATCTTTATAACACTATGTGTGAAAAGAAACAGACAAAACAGATGTGTGAGTGGGGAGACACCTTACTGTGACTAAATTTTCCTTTCTCTAAAAAACAACTAATTAGTCAATAAATACAAATGGCTAATTCTTATAAACCCTTCCACCTTTCTAAGAATGAAAGATGGCATAAATAGACAAACATAACAGTGGCCCCTTCAAGGAGAAGCCTGAGGATTGGAAAGAAGATTCTTCCCAACTTTTTCTAGGATCGTGTGTGTTAACTTTCAAAAATCTCAGGTGAATGAAATGTGTCTGGAGTCATAACGTTACATAGTTTATGATGTGATCTTTTTTGCATTCTCGAATTACTTAAAGGAGCTTTCCAAAGAATGTTTCGACGTATTGTGACCAATAATGTCACAGTCAATGACTTGGTATTTGCTAATGTATTTCCGAATCCTGCCTGATAGTGTCAGCCTTGCAGACTAGCATATTATTTTTACAATAGAAGTTATAATGATAAGACCTGTACCCTCTAAAGATCAGTGCTCATAGGCTTTTAGAGGTGGAAGGAGCCTTCGAGAACATGCAGTACAGCCCCCTAATTTTGCTGATGAAGAAACAAAAGCTTGAGTGAGGCAGATTGATTTGCTCAAGGTGACGACACATAATTAGTGTCCAAGCTGACACTAGATCCCAGGTCTCCGAATCCCCAAAGCTTGCTTTCAGTGAGCCGATACCAATGCATCCTGCTATTCTGACTTTTGCCTCTTCAAATGATATCTTAATTGAGATGTATGTGTTTTATAATTCTATAAGAACTGACAACTTTGTCAAGCCAAAATTTCATATAATCTAATATTTTCTTTGTGACTTAGGCATTAGGCAACACTAGTATACAATGTTTATCCTTGATAAAAATCTTGAAAGATTAGGGAGTTAACCTCAAAACATACTAACTTCTAGTGAAATTTTATGATGAGGTCTACCATCAATTTATGCAAAATTATCTTCAAATTGTTTATATTTGCTACCTCTGTTATCATTTAAAGTACTTGTTGCAGGAAGGGCACAAGCTTAGATTTGGGTAGTCCAGGTTCAAGTCCCAGCCAGAGCATTTACTAAATGCTCAAGGCTTGGTTTGTTCTTGGAATAAAAGGATTAAAATTGTACTGGATATAGAAAGCATCTAATATAGTGCTTGCTACATAGAGTTAAGAAATATATAGTACAATTTAATAAATAGTTCTATACACATTTCACATTTGAATCAATTTTCAATATTATTATCAATATTAGTATTATCAACATCTAATTAATACATAATTCTGTTACTTAGAAATAAAAAATACCTAGAAATTTTAAAAATTCTTAGTTTTAAGTATCTTTGATTAGACATTGTTATTAGATCATGTTTTTTGTGTATCAACAAGAAGTATTTTTAAAGAATTTTTATTAGGTGGATTATTACTGCTTGCATTGGATTATACCACAGATATAATAAACTTGGCCTTTAAACAACAATTAATTGGTGTGAGAATAAACCTCCATGGGCCAAATCACTCCATTTCTGCACAGAAACTCTAGGTCTTCTTTCCACAACCAAGAACATCTTTGAGATGTTGTGACCTTTGTAATTTTTGCCTTTCCCAAATCATCACAATTTGCTCCATTTGTATCTTCTCTAATAATGCTCATATGATTTAATAACTGAAATAAATCATACTGGGAAGGATATAATTAGTCCCATTTCAGATCTCCCAATATGATGGTTATTAGAATTATTGATAATCTTTTAGACCTGGAATCTAAAGCTGTACACCTGAGGATTGCCTTTCTATATTTTTCCTCCCAATGTTTGCTACCAATCACAGAAAGAACCCAGTATCTCCTAGGTAAGACCCTAATAAAATATCAAATAAAGAGTGTCAGTTCATTGTAAGTGCTCAATATATAGCAATTTACTATGTAACTAAATTAAGTAGAGAGTAAGGTGAGAGAATATTTAACATAATGTTCATTTTCTGTCAAATTTCATTACAATTCAAAAAACCTAAAGTCTATCCGAGACTGTAGTATTTCTTGACATATCAAAGACAAACTATATTTTGCTAGATGGACAAGTATTTTCCTTAAGTCTATACAAAAGATTTGAAAAATATATTTTCACTCATTTAAGGAAAGGACAGTGAGGACATTTATATATTCTCAGTGCCTTGCAAGGTACCAGGCACATCATTGTGTATCAGCAAATGTCTATTAAAGGGAGGAAGGAGAGGAGGGTGACAAGATAATTTTAAAAAGGAAGGAAGGTTTATTACAGCATGTGAAGAGGTTGAAGTAGAAGTTAGATTTAGAACTCTTGGCTTTTGACTTTCATTTAGAATTCTCATTTTTTTTAATGCTAAAGTTATCTAGAAGTGGTAAATAACAAGTCATTTATTCTAGCAAGAAATATCTGAGCTGCTACTATGCACAGAGAGCCTTTTGGGATTATAACACAAATAAAACACAAGTCATTGCTCTCCAGATATCCACAGGCTGATAAGAAAAAGGATACTTTCCAAATTTCTCCAAACTGGCTCTAAGGATCATAGTAATAATGTCTTGTAGTCAAATGAGGGAAGGAGGCTGGAAAATGGTCATAGTGAAAACAAATTTAAAGAAGAATTGCTTGGACTTAATTTTGAATATTTAAGAGAAATTGCATAGTCAGATACATTAAAAGGATGGCGTTTAGGGGGAGGGAATGGCAAATGAAGGATTCGGGGCTGAAACTCTATAATGAAACTTCCCTGGGCATTTAGTTAGCTTGGTATGACTCAAGCATAGGCTCTGTGTTTATGTATGTGTGTGTGCATATATGTGGATATATGTGTATGCATGTGTGTATCTGGGTGTATACAACATGGGCTAGGGGTGGGAGAAGGCAAATTTAATAGCATGAAAGTGAGGAAGCTCAGTCAAGATGATAACGGTAATAACCTTGGGGACAATATACAGTATCTATATAGTGCTCATTAGGTGCCAGGCATTGATATAAATATTTTTCTCATACTAACTCATGCATGAAATCACAGACACAAACACGCACATACCTGTGAGACATACACCATCATGATCATCCTGAGACATAGATAAAGGAAGCACTTTGTCCTCATCACACTGGGAAACAGCAGAGGCAAGAGTTGAAAGCAGCCAGGCTGTGGAGAGTCATATATTTCATGCCAACGGGTTTGGACTAGAGAGAAACTGAAGCATGAAATACTGTGATCAATATCCTCAAATTCTGACCCAGTTTGTAGAAGTTTAATTAAGAGGGAAGAAAGCGGGAAAAATGGGATCAAAAGTTGTTCCTGGAAAGAGATGGCAAAGAAAGGTCAATGAAGAGACATTTGAAGAGGCAGAATCACTAACTTCAGTGAGAATTGAAATGGGGAGGAGTCGGTATCTTTCCTGTGTTTGGTTTGGGTGAATGAGTGAGAATGAGGAGTTTGATTTTCTTACTGAACCTCCAGAGGAAATGCCTAGTACAAGGTTGGGGTACAGAAGGATACATCGTTGTTAATCTTAACTAGAGACAAGCATGGGGGTTAGGAATATCTTCTTAACAGGTGTAGGTAGAAAGGGCAAATACAACTGTGAGGCATACACACTTTCCACTTTTATTCCAGGTATTATAATGTATCTATGAAAGAAATGCAAAGAGGGAAAATAAAGTAACCTTTACACTAAAATATTCCTATTAATAAAAAAATAAACACCTAGCTCTTATCCTAAAGAGGTTATTACCAAATGAAGAAAAATAGTTGTAAAGTATCATAAGTATACATAAGCCTTAAATTCCAAGACAGATTTACATAATTTGGCATAGCTTGTGGCCAATGATGATGATAAAACCTCTAAACATCTGCTAAGCATTTAAAACACATTTTCTTTCCATTAGCATCAATAGCAGGAAAATAACATACTTTGGAACAAATTGTCCTTTTTAAAAATATAGTTTCGGGCCAGTAGAATTTTATTCATGGTTTTATTTGGGTTCCCAGTTTTTTTTTTTAAAAAAAGGTATTTGTAATCAGAAGCTTTCACCTGATTGGAAATGCAGATGCCAGTAAGTATATTCATTTTTTTTTATTATGACTTTCAGAAAACTGCCTCCATCTCTATGTGTAGCACAACATCAAATTAGCAGATGCCGTGTGCTGGCCAGGAAATGAATAGAATCTTATAGCAGGAGTTGAATAAAAGTACTGCTTATTATTCTTATATGATATTATGATTAATAATTTTATTATGATATAATAAAGATATCACATGATAATCCAAACCCTAATTTTGTTCTGTTATATCAATTAACTATTTTTATCAAGGAACATGTGAGTTTTTTTTGTTTTTCTTTAACCAAGAATTGGATGATTCATGTGTCTTTTATTTTGGTCTCTACAGTGTTTCCTCATCAACAGATGTGGAAAATGAAAAAAAAAAAAAAAAGATTTACCAAGTTTGGCTTGAAATTGGCTAGGCCTGTGCTATTTTATAATACAAATGTCCTTCATACTGATAACACTTTGTATTAGTGATTGATTATTCAATTAAATTCTGAAAGAAAAAAATACGGAATCCCATTAGTATTCTTAAAATTATTATATTAGACAAAATACGTATAAAATGGTAAGAAAATGTTGTGGGGGGGAAAAGGAGTAACTTTAAAAAGGCACTTTCAAAGATGAAAATTACTTCAGATATCTAGCAATACTGTTCAAAAATTACACCATGTTTTTAAATAAAATCAACAGCAATAAAATAAACTGAACAAACTTAGATAAAACTACAACTCAAAATATCCGTAAGTAATAGTTTTTGAAAGCAAATTCATCTAATAAACGACCTCAAATAATGGCAAATAAAGATAATCTAGGCTTCACTTTCAACGTACCTAGAGAAAAATATTTGAAATGATATTGTATCCAAGAAGAGTTTTTTAAACTAACAGGTAGAATTATTTTCCTATATATAAACTCTTTAAAGGGGCAAACGTCCTGTCAAATGACTACCATTGCAGAGGACGGTCAACTTGATTTCAATCTATAAACTAAATTTCAGCAGAAACCCTAGAAAATATGGATTCACAAAACTCAGCATTCAACTTGGAAATCTGAGGACACTGAATATTTAAGCCACTATAACCAACTGGGGAAAAAACCCTGCATACCTGCTATGTGCCAGGGAGATGCTAGGCTTTGGCCGTGAACAGACACTGCTCAGGCTTTTCCTCTGGCGACAACTGGTGGAATGTGTGTTATCTAATCTGTCTGTGTACTAACCTATCCCCTATCCTCATCACACAGTGTGAGAACTGCAGTAATGCACTGACTCCTTTACCTACAATCCACCACTTCCCCAATAATTCAATCTGCCGTGTCACTCTTAGGTTGGTATTTTTTTTAAAAAACATGACTTCATATAGTCTCTTCCTGGTCAAAATCCTGCCAAAGTAAATTTTTTAACTAACTTAGATTCAGCCTTCTTTGACCCTTTAGCTCTTTATAATCTGCTCCCATCCTTTGTAGCCAATCTACTTGTCTGCTAGCTCCCAGATCTACCGTATTCTCTCAGATTTGATACTTGCAGACAAAAAGATTGGCCACAAAGGATGGAACTAGATTGTAGACTCTACAATGACTCTAACCCCATTTCTCAGAACCAATCTTGAGCTTAAACAGGAAATTCTAGGCAGCTCCCCTCTCTCATACTGTGGTGATGCAATCTTACAGCACCCAGGTTCTGCCTCAGCCCTACTGAGGTTCCACCTAAGACACCACTTCCTTCCACTTCTACTGGGCTGAGGAGTGAAGCAAAGTATGCGAAGCAGGGGAAGTACTTTTTGAGGAAGCATAGTGTATGTGTGTACTGAGGTACTGATAATTACTATGATTGTGCCACTCCACTACAGCCTGGGTGATAGAGTGAGGCCCTGTCTCTAAAAAATGAATGAATGAATGAATGAATGAATGCCAGTTGACGAGTACCTAAACTAAGTATCAAGAATAACCAGAAGAGGGCAGAGAACAAATCTTAGAAATGCCAAAAGGGTCAAACTGACAAAAGGTTTTCACTGGTGAACGTTCAAGGATGATAGAGGGAGGAGTCTTGTATGATAACTCAAGGTTTTGACTGAATGAAGTGGCACAACGGTTCATGAAATGAGCGATGCGGAAGAGGCTCAGCATAAATGAGAGGTGAGAAGTGTTGCAAGTAAAGAGGCTGGGGGGAGCTTTTGGTCTCTGAAGAGAGGGGTATTTTAATGCCAACAGTTTAGAATTGCCTGCACACAGTGACAATAAAAAGCAAATCGACTTTATGTGTTTTATTATTATTATTATTAATGTTTCTTACAAAGCGTGCACTCCATCTCTACACCAGAAGGGGACTGTTCCCAGGTTTATCTTCTACTGTGGCTCACGACCAGGGGAGAAGAGTAGAAATTCTACAGGGTTCATTTTGCAAGATAGAGTTTAAAGTCCTTATATTATTCTAGCTGGAAATATCCAGAACATAATTGGCGATGTGTTTGTGGCAATGACGAGAAGTAGAATTTGGAGGCAACAGCTTGAGGCATTGTGTAGTAGCATGTACGGCCTAAATTAAACTCCTCACACCGTAACTTTCTAGCTGTGTAACTTGAACAAGTTCCTTAATCTCACTGGGCCTCAGTTTTCTCATCTGTTACATAGAGATGATAATAGTACAGAACCTGTAGAGTTACAGTAAAAGTTTAGTGAATTAATGTATGACTAGAACTTAGAGCACAGTTTGGCAGATAGTCAATATTATTAATATATGCATGTTGAATGATATTTTGTTTTTGCTATATTTTTATTTCTATAAAGCAGGCTCTTCATGCGTCAGTATAGAACCAGTAATCTAGCCAAAAATCCAAATCTGTTCAGTATGAGTAATATAGCATTTCTTTCCTTATAGAAATATTACCAACATTAATTCCTCTCTCAGATAAATATGATTCACATTTCATCTCTTTATGCAGTTTCCTTATTGTTCTATCATTTTCCTATTGCTTTATTCTATAAATAATGAACATAGCATTTTAATGATTCTTATAAATAGAGACCATATTTTTTTTGCCCATGAAGCACAAGGAAAAAATTTTATTCATAATATTTTATTTCTTTCATTGTACTTGAGATTAATAGCACAATTTCTCATACACAAAGTTTATTACGGGTAGTAAAAATGAATGGGATCTCTTTTCTGATTGGCTGAGAAAAGGAGTTTAATCTTATGTAATTATCTTTCAAATCACAAATGCATCAGTATAATAAAGCTCTCTCTGTATTAGATCACTGAACCGTTTCACATGATTTTAAAAAGATTAATATTCACATAACATTTATATATCTCTCACCCTATCTTCCCTTGGAAGACCTTCTTAAAGAAAAACAAACAACAACAAAAAAGGACTAGCAAATTCCAGCACTGAATAATGGAAATACTGAATGAGAAATACTCAGTGAATAGTCCTCGTATCACATTTTCCCCGTCTAAATAAAAAGGCAGGGTATGAAAGAAAAATCACTATGGATTATAAGAACAGGAATGTTAGAAAAGACTAAGAACATTCTATCTCAGTGGTATACGAACTTTTGTTTGCCTTCTTCAGTCATGAAACTTTTTCTTCAATAAAATCTTGCTTAAAGGTCTAATTCTTAAACTAGGTAACTACTGTGGAGGGCAGACACTGGGGAAACAACCCCTTGACCTAGTTCCTGAAGCCTTTCTTTGTAATCCCTCCACTCCAGGTAGTGGTTTGAATTACTCCAGCCCAATACAAACACCGCTTTTTACAGAGACCTTGAGAAGCATGATGTAGCCAGGGTTATACAAGGTCACAATAAAATATAGCTAATAAAAATATATCAATGAGTTCCCTGGGCTAAGAAAGAATACACTGTTAACATTATACTTTTTTATACCATCCAACTCTGGAAACTTCAGTTCCCAAAATTACTTTGCTACATAACATATTCACCTTTTGGTAATAAACTTCTCTGTGCTAGAGTTTATTTTTCAGCCTATAAAGTTTTTCTTTCCTTATTTAGAAAAAAATTATCAATTTAAAAGTAAAAAATAAGACTGGTACAGGCACAATTGAAATTATTATCGTTGCAATTCCTACTCTTAAATACATTAAAAAAAAAACCCTACTTTTGAAAATCATTGCTGCCACTCTTCATTCTTCTCACAAGGGAAATCCAGTTCAACTCAATTAAACTAGGTTAATCATGAATATTTTTGATATGGTTTACTAAACTAGCAAGCAAAAGGCATCTCTCAGATAGTCAATAAAAACAAATATTAATAAATAAATAAGCATATTAGTAAGTGGACAAAGGGCATTCTTCTAAGAAGAAACCTCCATTGAAAACAGATTAAATGAATCTTTCTTAAAGCATATGAAACATCCTGTTGAATTTTGATCTAATATAAATTCATATTAAATTTGCTGTATTAGAACTGGTACATACTTCCAACCAAAGAATGCCCTAACTATAGGTAGGGACATCTTAGGTCCTAAAACTAATGGAGGTGAGGATACAAATCCATTTGGCACCAGAGATTTTGTTCTAGTGTGAAAGTGTTGCAAGGATTCTGCCCTACTTCAGAACAGTGGCTGGCAGGAACAGGAGAGCATCAGTGTCACTGAACAACTTCAGAAGCAACCACCTCCTTGACTGAAGAGTAATCTGACATCTGTCCAGAATTTCTATTATGCTGTGATACAAAATGCTCCAAAATATCTCATTTCATTTCTCCTTGATAATCAGCACCTTCATTTATGTTTCAGTTTATAGACTGTAAATAGGATTTAAAATGTTCTTCCTTTGGAGGGACGAAGAATAAAAACTGCAAGTAAGTGGAAATGAAAAATTTGAAAAACAATCATAGTAATTGGCTGTGACTGGTGAGGATAGCTTGCCTTGGGAGTTATGTAGCCCTGGCTTTGAATGCTGGCTCCACTCTTTGTTATCTATATAAATATAAACAAGTCATATAAATTAATTTCCATCTGGAAATGTAGTTGTAAAAATTAAATAAGTTGATGTATTTTCATATATTGAGGAAATGAATATATTTAACGGAGCTTAAAAGTTCTAGAAGCATACCTGGAACATGGTGAGTATCTAATACATGGCACCTAGTGGGTCCTTGTGATTGTGGGAAATATAAATTTACTAGGGTTATATCAAGTAATAGGCAAATTATTTTGAAAGTATTAATACACATGGAACAAGTAAGATAGGAATTCTGACACTGCAACAGTTTTTTAGAGAAACACAGATAGGGCACATCTAGGTCTCAGTTCAGAAATGAGATAAAGCTAAAGCGGTACTATTCAGCAAATCCCCTCAGTAAGATGTGGGAGAGAACCTATTTTCCATTAGCATTGTGATTAGTTCTATGCTACCTCTGCATCTACCAGTCCTGTTTCCAGCAACCAGTCACCTCATCTTTTAATGCCTTTCCATATTAAACATCTACTTACTCATAGTATCCAGTCACTCACATGTCTGCTGATTGATAGAGAAGGCAAGGTACAGATATATGAGTGTAGGAATTGAGACAAAAAAACATAATTAAATTAAGGTGTAATTAGCAGGGACTCTGTCCCTTTGTCTAGTGATCCTACTACCGACTAAGTGATTCTTTCTTTGTATCCTCTTGAGACTCATAGAGACAAAATCTGATTGGTCTAACTAATAACTTGGATTCCTTTTGAGCAAAGCTCCTCTACTAGACGACATCCGGACCAGGCTGTGCATGCACTAAGGAAGTAAGTGCATCTGGGGATAGGTGAGGGATAGAGCCATGTAGCACATACCTTGGCCATTTCTGCTGGAGGAACTCCCTGGAAGGGGGCTGTACGTGAGGCACACACGTTTAGGCTTAGTACTTGTATAGTTTTCTATTCACACGGAATGGGTAAGAACTAATTCAGAAACAGAGGTAGACTAACACTAGAACAAACCATGCAAACATTTATTTTCTAATTCTTCCTACTTTGTCCAATATCCTTAAAGTTAAAAAGTGGTTATTCTGTTGTGGTTTTTATACCCATGCTAAATTTCAAGTAAGTATAAAAGAAGCTGGCTAACCATCTCTCAAGGGACTTCCAAGACAGATTTCTCATAGTCCTGGAAAAGAAGAAGAACTAAGAAGATTATTTCCCTCATGAAAAGACTCACAGGGGCCAAGTTCTAAAGAAGGTTATTATGTAAATGAAAACTGACAAATTACCAATTCACAAGTTAAAAACCACACCCTCAGCCTATAGGATAACATTGAAATTGGTGGATAATTGTATTTATTCCTTGAAGAGTTGGATCTGTACATAATAAGCATTTATTTGCAAACACTTGGGACAAAGTATGGGCCTCTTTGAGTAGAGTCTGTTTACAGGGCTGGAAAACGATAAACAGAAAGTTGGGAGACGAAGTCACAAAAGACATTATTTCACTGAGACAATGAAACGGCTTTGGAGAGAAAATATGTCTTAAAAGGTCAGAGATCATCAAAGCTATAAAAGAGACAAGGAAAAAAAGGCAAGAATTAAGATAGTTTCATTTATTCTTCCTTTGCTTTCTTTTTTAAAAAATTTGGGAATCTCTTAATTGTGGATTGAAGGAGAGTGAGGACTGTCCTGATCTCTTTTACTTTCTGCTTCAGTCCCTGAAAGGTGCATGTAAAACAAAGAATGTCCTCACTGACTCTCACGGTTGGAGTTTATTCAGAGTTGTAGCCTTCGCTTGGTTCTCCTGAAAGCAAGCCATGAGACAAAGATTCCAAGCCACGTATTTCATTTGACAGGAAAGTGGAGATGCAGATAGGAAAGGAAAGGCAGCCAATAGAGCATTATCAAGCCGGTTACCCCCTTAGGTATCTGCAGCTTAATCCTGCTGGGAAACTAGGTATCCTTAGAAAATGTTTCCATCAGAGTTGTCTCCTCTGCAGCGTGAAGGATCTGGACTATTATACCCTATCCCTCCAGGGATTATTATCTCTCCTACACTACCACCCTGGGTTTTTATCAGACAAACAGGTAGTGGCCACATGAGAAAGCTCTCAGCCAGTTAGAAGCCAGGAGGGCAGCACAGTGGCGAGGCCCATGGGGGCGTAAACACAGAGCAGTTAGTTCTGCTGTAAGGGGAGGAAGTGGAAGGGAGAAATTCTCCTCTCTGCCTTTTTTTTCCAACCTCCTTATGAAAACCAAATCAACCAAGACTTTGATATATAGACTTTTTATATAATCAATTATGGACTTATATTAATTATCCATCAATATTCTCTGATCCATAGTTCATATGAAAATTTATGTGTATTTGTGTATATATATTTTTTGGTAAAATGTCACTACTCCTGGTACTCTATATTTGTCTCATCTCAAAGTTCAGTCAATATACTACGTCATTTTTTTACTGTATATCTCACAAAATAATACTGCTATCTGATGTGAGTCTAACAGCATGTACTCTTTCTAAATTTGTTATAGTCCCTTTTTCTTAAGTCAATGCCTTTCTCAATTATTTCAACAAAACCTAATTAGAATTAAGAGACAAAAATAACCACAATAGCTTCTCTAATAAAATTCTGTGCTTTTCTTAAAAAAATGAAATTTTAACATTTTTATGAATTATGAGTAGATGCACTGAATAATGCAATATTTATTCACGTTATGTTAATAGTGAAAATATGAGTGAGAACAGCATTTATATAGAAGGCTCTTCTTATATTTTTAAAATATATAAGTAAATAAGCAAGTGTTCTAACTTATGGAAAAATTACCTTCTATGAATTGAGTTTTTATTTGATAAAAAGTCTTTGTTTTTCCAGCCTGAAATAGGATGTTACATAGTCATACTTTAATGGCTTTGTTTTTTTTCATACAAAAAATAAATATCAGCATAATATCTGGAGGCAAGCTATGATACATACTAATAAAAACTTGGGAAATATATATTTGACTTCTGATGTTAAAGTTTTCTTTTCATGGGATTATCAATGTAAGGCCAATATTAATTTCGTGCTTAACCAATGAAAGAAGCAAATTGCTCAAAGTAATCAAACATTTCCTTCTCCAGGGAACTAGAGAAGCTTCTGAGCCCTTGGTGATATGATATGATATGATATGATATGATATGATATTCCAAATTCCATATCAACTACCTCCAAGATAGATGGCTTTATCAATATGATTATAAGTTATTAATTAATTAACTGGCCTCTTAGACAATTTACTGTGTCATTTTTTATTTTCACTTCACGGGGGTTAGTTCTGAGTTACTTGTTTCTGCAGGAAGTTAATAGATATTTCATGTTTCAGAGTTAAACAATTAGTGTAGGCAAGAACTCAAGATAGTATTTGAGGAGCTTTTTTTATGTATTCTAGACAATTAAGCTGAATTGTGCAACGGGAAAGTAAAGGCTGGCAAAGGCTGGCATTTTGGGAAAAAGAAAGGCGGGACCCAAAACAAGAGGGAGAAAGATAATTTATGTCTTTAGAGTATGGTGATGAGGCCAAGCTTGTTCCAAAATGGCAGCCATAGACATAACTGTACAAGAGGCAAGTCTTGGAGGTGGAAGCTCTGTGGCCTTCTGTGACTATCCTGGAAACTTAGCAAAGATCCCTGTAGGTGGAGTTGATACAGTGAAAGGTCATGTTGTCAAAGGAGCCACCACTTCAGTGCAGAGAACCACTGACCAGTGTCCTGTCCAGGTTCAATCATAAGGAGGCAAAGATAGCCATATATAATGATAAATATTAAGATTCTTGCTAATTTCACTGAGTGGTTAGTTTGGACTAGTTAATTTGATTTAGATAAAATAATGAAATTTGACACACCTTGCATTGTACCTTGAGTGTTTTGGAGCAATTCTTAAATCACATGATCTTTACATACAGACTAAGGCCATTCGCTAAAAGAGAAATGAAATAGATATTGTCCTCTCTTCCTTGCAGGTGCCTGGAGTAGCATTTTCCAAAACATGTTCTAGGGAGAATATGAGGCATGAAGTTTTGAAGAAACTTATTGGTATTAACAAATATCCACATTAGGGCAATGGAAAACCCTTTGGTAATTCACAAAACATACAGCATATTAAAGGCTCTGAGGTAACCCTTGCTTACTAGTCTAGCTTTCTTTAAATAGAATTGCCCAAACTTATTTGACCATAAAAGTGTATTAGCACTTCTGAGTGATAAGTATCTTTTGAGATAGTAGATACCTAAGGAAAAATAAATAGTTACTCTACAAAGTAATAGGAATCTATTACAATTTCAAATCTAAATGTCTATCTTTGCCCCCAAAGCAAGATTAAATATCTGACTGCTTTTATTTCCTGTGTTGATTTATTTCCTATGTTGTTTCCTAAAGGAGAAACATAGAAAATTTAAATCCATGCTAACATTCCCTCAGATCCTACTCTAGCACGATAAAGATCCCAGATGCTATGCAAAGAGGTCACCCTTACAATAGGGTAAATATGTATCTTCTGCTATGGACATTTTCAGAAAGCGATTCTCTTAGTCAAGGATTGAGAGTATAACTGACCATCTCCAGAAAATAGGAATTGGGAATGCAAGAATGGTGGTTGCTTAAAAGTATAATATGTAATATGTAAGTGAGTTAACAGAACACTTACATGAGTGAGTAAGGAGATAATTATGTTATACACAGTTTACAACCATTAAATTACCTATTCTAATTTGGCATCAAACCTTAAGCATGATGTGAAGTGCTTGAGGATGGAATGAGAGCAGTAACAATGTCTGAAGATTGGAAAGTAGGGAATAAAGAGAGAGGTTGAAAATATTACAAGATTGAATAGAAAATCATGGAAAGGCATTAAAAAAGTTCTGTAATTACAGGAAGGATATTAGCTGATTGGCAATAAACAAAAATTATCTTCTGTCAGTGATAAACAACTATGGTTGTAACCTGCCATGCAATTTAAGCATTAGGAAGAAATGTGAGAGTTTGGTGCTAAAGTTGGCAATAATAGCTAGAGGAAAATGTTCTAGATTTAGGGTAGACTTGTGCTTGGAATGATTTAGATACAGAGCTCACAGAGGCCACCTGCGGTGGCTCACGCCTGGAATCCTAGCACTCTGGGAAGGTGAGGTGGGAAGATCGCTTGGGGTCAGGAGTTCAAGACCAGTCTGAGCAAGAGCAAGACCCCATTTCTACTAAAAATAGAAAAACTTAGCCAAGCATGGTGGCATGTACCTGTAGTCCTAGCTACTTGGAAGGCTGAGGAAGGAGGATCACTTGAGCCCAGGAGTTTGAAGTTGCTGTGAGCTATGCTGATGCCACGGCACTCTAGCCTGGGCAACAGAGTAATAGTCTGTCTCAAAAACAAAACAAAACAAAACAAAAAAACAGAATTATGCAAGGACTAATAAGGTTTACATTTAAATTAATAATGTTGGAATATATGTATTTTTAAATTGCACATTCCATTCTTTGGTTCCAATGACATTTTTCCACTTGATTTTATTTTTTCTCCAACACTAGCTTTGTGCGTAAATGGATAATAGGACTCCTTGGTGATCCATTTTCAATTTAAAATCTTATTTTCTGCTACTGTCTAGCATTTCATGAATAAAAAGCAAAGCTTTCCATTCCACAACAAAATATAATGATTAAAATGGCAATAGCTTCACAGGAAAGATGGCCAGCTGCACAACTCTGAAGGAGTCACAGTTAGTCAACCCTTGTGCAGTTTTCTCAAGTTAACATTGAAGTTATAGTCGATGAGATAAACTGGAGTGTCCCATTAATTGCTAACGTGTAGACACTGAAGCAGTCTTCTTGCAATTATCCACCTTCCCTCCAGCCTGCCTCTATGCTGTGTTATCTTGTATATGAACAAGACTTCAAGTCAAACTCCTAATTTTCAAATCAACATTGGTAAATCCAACCCTTGTGTCTTATAGTCAAAGTTGGTGAGCAGGTCATGAGCCCACCTTGCAAATACCATCTATCAAGCAAGTACGGGAAAACTAAATCTCAAACTAAGCCAGGCTATTTTCAAAGATTTGCCAAAATGAGATGCAACGCATCTGAGGAAAACATTTATTAATCTTTCCTTTAAGTTCTCTAAATCAGGTTAATGGCAATAAGATTTTAAAAACTGAAATATAAATCCTCACAGACATATCTTCATTGGGTCATGATTTATTTTAATTTCATTATATTTATAAAGGGGCAATGCAAAAATATATATCAGAAAGATTTTATATAGTCCATATAGCATAATAACAATTACATCACCCAATGGCTCTTATATAAAGACTGACGTGGTTTGCTATGCCTAATATATAATGGCGAAAGGCTAGAGATGGGATAGAATATCTTTCCAGGTTAATTCATTCAATCATTTATCCATTTTGAATAAATATTTATGAAGTACCTACTATATATATATATCTCTCTTGGTAGTTTTTATTTCCTTTTGAACAATGGAAACTATTAACTATTGGGTTCTACATTTTCCCTTGGCTTCCAGGAAGCTTCAGTCTAAATTTATTATTTAGTTATAGAAATGAATTTATCTCAGGTAACTGATGAGAGTGCACCTGTCTTTACATACTTTAGCATTTTATATGCATATTATTTCTGTTCTTCTTTGTACACCTTTAACATTGTAAAATATAAGTCTTATATAAACAAATAAAAGCTAGATATAATATCAATAAATTACTACCTTGAAATAAAGTTTTAATGAGTCATTTTTCAGGAAAAAAAATTCCTATAATAAAAAATATGAATCATAGCCATATTTTTAAAATAGTAATGCCTTATATTCAAGTACATTAAATATATATTATGTCATCCAACAATAACCTTCTCATATAGACAAAAAGATATTTTTCTTCAATTAAGGATGAGAAAACTGGAATAGAGAAATTCCAGGATTTGAATCAAAGGCATTTAATGCCACATGAAGTAGTATGTCTGTAAAATATGGGAGTTTAAAATTAATGTTGCTATTTGCATATGGATAGGGTATGAAAAGAATGTTGGGAAATGAGACATTTAAATATATACATAGACTTCAAAACCTTATTGCTATCTCTTGAGTTCACTAGAGTGAGGTGTCTAAAGAAACAAAAGTTTCATGCAGGCCTGTTCCTTGTGAAGATATCAAGAACGTTAATAAGGATTAAATCATTCTACTTAGGCCATCACATAAAAACATGTTCTATTTATTCAGACAATAGTAATTATTATGTTTAGGAAAGCACACGTGCGCACACACACACACACAAAAGCATGACTGTTTGCTCAATAGTAAAATTTTCTTTTCTCCAGCCACAAAACTATCTCAAAAAACTTAACTCTTCGATATACTAACTTAAAAAGACAGTACAGGAGATATAATAAATCATTTCATAAAGATGCCTAAAACATTAATGTGACATTTTTTAGAAAGACAGCCTTCCACAAATCTATTTCTAAATCTTAGACGAAATCGTGAAATATGGTTGATATATGGTAGAGAATCGTAGCCCATAATTTTTTCCCTGTGTAATGAGATGTGTAACATATTTTCAAGCAATCAGAATCTAAAGTCAGTCCATAACTCTAAGAGGAATCCCATGACCTCTCTAAAATTTGAAACTATAAATACATAAATGAAAGGATTCAAATAAGATAGCAATCCTTCCTTAGAAGCCTGATGGAGATGGACAGCACTGAATTTAAATGAAACAGGATCAAAATTTGAATCCACTATTTAAAAAATATACGGACTTTCAGGCCGGGCGCGGTGGCTCACGCCTGTAATCCTAGCACTCTGGGAGGCCAAGGCGAGTGGATCGCTCGAGGTCAGGAGTTCGAAACCAGCCTGAGCAAGAGCGAGACCCCCATCTCTACTAAAAAATAGAAAGAAATTAATTGGCCAACTAAAAATATATAGAAAAAATTAGCCGGGCATGGTGAAGCATGCCTGTAGTCCCAGCTACTCGGGAGGCTGAGGCAGGAGGATCGCCTGAGCCCAGGAGTTTGAGGTTGCTGTGAGGAGGCTGACACCACAGCACTCTAGCCCTGGCAACAGAGTGAGACTCTGTCTCAAAAGAAAAATATATACGGACTTTCAAAAAATTACATAAGTTCTTCTGATGTCAGTTTCTTGTACTATAAATGGGGAACAAAAATAGAATTATCTCATAGGGCTGTTATGAGGATTAATCGGATTAATTGTGAGGAGGAATGTAAAATACTTCACTCGGGGTTTTTATAGTCGCTCAATAAAAGTTTAGCACTATTATCCTCAGTTCAGAAACAGAGAACATGCTCAAAAGAATAATTTTCTGTAACAATGGATTTAATATAGATATTTAACAATTTAAAACTTGAATCTATGAATCATTCAGAATAAATACTTTTAAGGATCAAACTAATAAAGCATAGATATAAGAGTGGATAATATTTAACCATAATTTAGTTTACATTGACAGTATGTTTGGGCCATATTCAAAAATTATGTTGACGCACCTTTATTGATTGGTAAATGCCATATAGAAACTCAGTATCTGTTGCATTGTTCTAAAATGAAATTGTCCTTTTCTGAGAAATAAAATTCATCAGATCAGTAACTAAACATGTATTGTTCACTCTCTACCAGTTGATGGCTAACCATTGATCTTTTGCATATGGCCGTTAATAATACATTATATTTACATATTGTCACATACATTTTCTGTTTTTACTTTCAAGACACCCTTTTCTTATGAGATTAAGGAAATTCTCCTTAATTTTCTTAAGGGTAATAGAAATTTCCATTGTGACTAAAACATATCAAGATGTGCTTTGTAATGCTTTATGGTATGGTTTGAATAAACATTTTGACATTTTAAAAATAATCTTAAAGGTCTTGCTCAATGGTGATATGACAACAATTTTGACATGTGTGATTTTATTGCCACTTTTCACCCAATCCCTATTTTGCTCTCGTATTCTCTGTTGCAATTTTCTCTTTTAATATACATGTCTTGTAAGATTAGGTAAGAAGACTGTAATTTTTGTGTTGCTTGATAAAACATAAAATACAATGAGAAATTACATTTATCCATTTAGTATTCAAAAGTTATTGAGTCTCTAGCAGCTTTATAAGTGTGTGTCTGTGTCTGTTTATTTGAACAAAGGTCCGAGGAACAAATGCAAGAGCACACTTTCCCTAGACCAGATGGACAACTTAATTGCCTAATTTACTCTCTACTGTGCAGTACTGCCTTTACCACTGGAATTGAGGTGATGATGATGACAATCCATGGTCAAATTATGGTTTTACAAAGATGAAATACTTTTTAGTTAGTGGAAAATTTTTAAGTCATGCTACATGGCTGATATCAGGATGAGGAAGGTAGCAAAGAAATAATTCAAAGTAAAAAAAAAAAATCTAAACATGAAATACATGTACTTTTTGTAGAATTTTATTTCTATCCATAAAATGAATCCAACAAAAACATTCCTAATAATGTTTCTAATAATTTTTTAACAGCTCGTTAGGCTCTCAGATTATAATGTCAAATCTGCCACCCAGAACTGTTGTGTACTAGATGTTATTTTACTCAAACTGTAAAAACAAATTTATATGCTTCCCAAAGAAATGATGATTGATGTTTGTTTTCAATTGGAACTGCTATGATAAACTCAGAATTATCACAACCACCAAGGACTCTGAGACTTAGAAACCAAGTTTTTCATTGATTCACAAAATTACTCTGGACATTTAAGTTTTGTTTAATATTAAGGATTTACCAGCACTCAAAGTAGAATATCATGAAGATAAAAATTATTCTGTGAAGAGTATTAGAAATATTAAAAATACTATTAGAAAATGTTGGAAAATATATAAACTAAGGAGGAGAAAGATCTGGTGATTGGTGAAAAAGCCAAATTCTATACCATTCCAAAATAGAAATGCACATAATATAATCAAAATCATTTAAAAATAATATTGGCAATAAAATGACTCTAGTGGAAAGAGGGCAAATTAATGTCTTTCAATTCAAATACCAAAAAGCACTTTTACTGCGTAAAATGCAATGGTGAAGCTAACTGTAGTTTTGCATTTGTATGAGAAAAATTCTCTCCTATTTATGAGTATGACTCTGAAGATACCAGGTAATGAAATTGAAAATTCACCAAAATCAAGTTCTGTCTAAACAGACTCAGGGAAGCAAGAAAGGATAGGAAAAACAAACAAACAGACAAAATACCTAAAAACATGGATACTCAAATAGAATACAGTGAATTAAGAATCTGGGGACTTAATAATTGAAAAACTACTCAGAAACTTTGCACATTCTTTTGTTATTAGGTTCGTAGACTTTGATAATTACCTTATTTTTTTGAAGTAAACCAAACACAAATATTGGTGGGTTTGTCCATTATCAAATATTATTCCATAAAAAATTAATACATCATAAAATACCATTATATATCACCTTCTTTTCATTTTCTTAACTATATTATAGAACAATAGCGCATGTAAAGGATGATATTATCTTTAAATTAAGAAAGATTAGCTATGCCTTTTAGAGAAGTATAATAATTCCAAGAAGTTGGATGAGCTAAAAATCTACATAAATATTTTTAAGAATATTTACTTACATAACAGTATTTTTACTTGTCTTAATTTTGTTTTTGCAATTTTTGAACAGACAGATGTTTCAGTTTTATGTAATTAAATTCTTCCCTTTTTTGTTTGTGACTTCTGCCATTTTTAAACTTGGTCTTCTCACAAGGTCATTTAGTAATCTACTTTCATTTTTTGTGTGTTTCATAATTTGATTAGTTGTGTTTGATTATTAATCTCTTGAAAATTACTGCCTTCAATTATGCAAGGTAAAGATCAAAATTGATTTTCAAATAAATATCTCAGTTGTCCCAGTACCAATTATTGTCTGATCTTTACATTTATTCATTGATTTATTATTTATCCTTTATATTACTTCTATATTCACTCTTTATATATAATGTAACCTCTTTTACATATATATGAGGATATATTCTTGGACTACTCTCTATGATTAATTGATCTCTTTATTCTTATATTGATACCAGTCTTTTTTTACAATTTTATTGTTATATTTCTAGATCTTCTCTCTTGGATAGTATTTATTGATCTGAAAGGAAGTAGGGAAAATGTTTTAAAAAACAGGGAGGAGGATCATGTGTCATGTGACTTGATCCATCACATGATTTGAAAGAAAATTATTGCAGTTTGTTGTGTTGTGTTTACTAGTCTTAAATACTTGTTACTATTCAAAGGAAACATATTGAAGGGCAAAATAATGGATCTTGAAGTAGAACATGGGTTCAAATTTGAACTTTGTAACTTAATGGCTATTTAATTTCGGGTAAAATCACTTAAATTCTCTCAAGCTCTTTCCTCTCAAAATAAGATTATTAATACCGACCTCATCTGTTTAGAATGAGTTCTAAGTGAGATTTTAAAGGGACAAGTAGAGCATAGTTTATCTGTGACAGTAAGTGCTCAGTGAATGCAGTTAGTGTAGGAATATTCATTATCTTTATTCCTTTAAAATATTCTGGAGATTTTAATGTTTTCTAATCTGGAAAATATTTTACCTAACTCCATTTCTCAAAGTATATTCTCTAAATGATTTATTTCTATATCTGTTAATGGAAATGAGGAAATTTCTTCCCGCATCCCTTAATAAGAATCTCAGAACCTATAACTGTCACTTGTCATATATCTCCTAGAGCAATTGTATGGAAAGGGCTCATCTGACCTCACTCACATCTCTACCCTGATGGTGTGCACCTTGGCTTTGTGTATGTGACCATAAGTCTCTGCTAATTACCCCCATGCCACTTTTAACACAAATATCACTCATTATATGCTGCTTCAATGTTATTTTCTTTATTTCTAAATTTGGACTTGGTCCATTCAGTCCTTTCCTAGCATGAGTTGCTTTTCTTATTTTCACATACGTATTTGAAAACCTGTCAGAATACTGTTTTCATTAGACACTTTTCATTATTACGCTGTCATCACTGAACAAGTTTATTTCAGAGCCTTTTGGGAAAAATGACAAGGAACATAGTACTTTATTTCCTTGCCCCTTCATTATATTAGAAATGTCAAGAAAGCTTTAGATTGTATTTATTTTTATTAAAAGGAATAACAGATCTTTCCTGGAAAAAGGAAAAAAATATATATAGGATATTTAATTTTTGAATGTGACTAGAGTCAAATATCTGCATGTGAAGGGTCTCTTCAGGGAAATGCTTTATCTTCATTATTTAGAAAGACTTACATTTCATTTTCAAACTGGCCATCTCATTCTCTTGAATATATAAAATACTGTCGTCATTTCAAAACACCAGCTACATAAGTGAAAACTGTTAGGTGCCAGAAGCAAACTACCCCAAAGTGAACCTAATATACTATCATCAGGGTTACTTCTTGGATTACAAATTATAGGTAAGATCTTAGATGATAAATTTCAGCAGCTATTAAAAGAGAGGTGGCAATAATACCTTTGAGGCTTGTTATGAGAATTAACTGAATCAAAATATGTGGAGCATTTAATACTGCACATGTGGTTGAACCCTATGAAATTACTAATAGCAAAGCCTTTTTAGCTTACACAAACAACAATTTCATGTGGCTCAACCTAAGTGTTCCTCAATAATTGTGCATTTCTTATTACTACAGAACTGACCTTTAGCAAGGACTTAGCAGTACTTACCAATTATGATCTAAAATTCTGATGGAGAAAGGACAAGGAAGACTTGCTTAAGACAAACCTCCCTCTTGCTTGTCTTGGGATAGTGGTGCCTCAGTTAGCACATGGCTTTAACTCTCTTACTATCGCCAGCTTGACAATCTCTGTGGCCCTTAACTTATCCCATGATTTCTTCTTACTTGTGGTCATAGCTTCTAGTTATTGCATCACTGTGCTCATTGCCTCCATGTGTGTGGTTCTCGGACGTGCAATTTGCTAGTGTGGTATCCATTACAGCCTGCTGTCTCGGAGAAGCAGTGCCACAGAAAGTGTGAGTGTGGATATGTGTAGGTTACTATGCTGGTGGTGGGTTGATATTAATTGTATTTGATGCCCTCGAATTTCTAAAATCAAAGAGATATTGTATTCATTCTAGGTTGAGGAGGGGAGCATTTAACTGGGACATAAGTATGCCTCGTCGGTATGTAAAAAGATATAAAATTACCTTCATACTGTCTTTGCATAACATAACAAGATCATAATTGAGTGAACTCAAGGTGCCAAAATAGGCATTATTTTCTTACAGTAAAAGTCATTTAGTTTATTGTTTGCATTAGTGACGACCTTTTCCACCTATATACATTCTTGGTTAATAGAGTCTTTCTTACATATAAATATTAAATAAGAGGGTAATATAAACCAGAGTATTATACCTAGTTTTCATGACAATCAGATTATACAAACTATAGAAACATTACCACATATGCGTAATTATAAACCAAAAACATATATGATGCCAAGATGTGGTGTCACCCAAAATCTTAAAATGTGCCTCTTTTCCTTATATAGTTTTTTAATAAAATGGTTAAGAATGTAACACTCGTTGGGTGTTGGGCAGGTGGGAAGTGGGAAGAAAGAATGGAAATGAAAGCAGGAAGTAAGGCAGTAAAAGCAGAACATCATTTAGATTTGGTAGCATGATTTCCAAAGGCGATGTCCTTTCAGATGGATTCAGATAAGTGACACACTATTGGATAGAGATAGGCAGTAAAGTCATTTAAAAAAAAAATGTGA
>VBSM01003176.1:2919743-2938200 GCA_008086735.1 Cheirogaleus medius | reverse complement strand
AAAAAAAAAAAAAAAAATAGAGAAACATACACTGAGTACTGGTTGTACTAAAGGAAGTAAGTTGGAAACAATTTTTAAATTTTTTTTATACACATCAAATTTCAAAGGATTGTGTGATGTCCCAGTGGGAATTTCTAGCAGAAAGTTGTAAAAATGAGACTAAAATTGGTGGGGAGGTTGTTAGGGTGGTGCTGAGACGGGATAGAATTAGTCAGGTCTCAACCATGTGAGTAGCATGCTGAATAATCATGTCGGTGAACATGTTGAATTTCAGACTTACAGCATTGTGTAGCCAAAATAGCAACATAACAAAGGATTTTGTGATAAGTGCTTTCAAGTTAAATCTCTCTGAGTATCAGTGCTCCCATTTGGTAAATAGAGTAATAAACAGTCCTCACAGGACCGTGAAGAATAAAAGAGGTTATTTGAAGTGTCTGCAACTTTGCTGGTGCTTAGTAGGGACTGAACAAATTTAAATTTTTCATACAGAAGCTTAAGATTATCAATTAGTATTTCATACCAGGGCATCAACAATAATGGTAAGCAGTAGAGAAGCTGACTTGATATTCAATAACATAAGGTGATCAGTGAGCCAAAACATACATTTCTGTGCTCTCCTCAGTAATGAAAGCTACCTAGGATACGAATTAGGGTAAGCAGATGTTGACAGCGAGAGATGAATAGGAAAGACATGCAGAGAGTTAATAAAGAAGGCATCTGGAGCATTTGTAAAGAAAGTTTAAAAGCAGGTTTCATGCCTGCAAACCTGGATGGGGAGTAGGGTCAGCTTACTGTGCTGACTTCATTTAGAGGTGCTATAATTAGAAGGTGCAACCAAGTTGCAAATACAACTTAATATGGACACAGCCTATGAGATAGTTGGCATGATGTGGCTGGAGAGTGTAAGAGTCAGATTCTAGATGTTTGCATTGGAGCAGTTCATTATGATGATAAGATCCTGGATTCATCATGAAAAACAGTGAATCAGATAGAGAAGAAGAAAAGGTAAAACAAGAAGGATGGACCCACTTCAGTGGAATTTATATTTTCTCCCCTTTTCTTCTTTAATTTCGACTGTGAATAAACCTTGTTGCAAAAGAAAAGATCATTACTAATAGCATCTGTTGTGAATGAAAGGAGAAAAACTAGTTCATTTTATTGAACATAATTCTGCAGCAGAGGTTATTTGAAATATTCAATAGGGAATGAATTCATGCATGCATAAAATGTTTTGGGGGCAAACCCCACTAGAAGCTTCTTTGGGTCATACTTTAGCCTAGCCTTTTCATTCTTGCAGCCTCAGCGGGTCAGCACTACTTTCTAATTCAAAATTCTGAAAATTGCCTATGAGGTACATTCCTAATTCATTAAAAGTGGAAGACAGGAGTTCTATTGTTAGTTATGTTAAAAATGAACATAGTGTTTGAACATACATATGACAAAATCTAATTCAACTTGGGCATTTTATTTTATGATCATAAGTTCTTAAATCTATGTAAGGTCCATTCCCTGGAATTCCTAGAAAAGTGGAAAGAAAAGTTTTTTCATATAGATTTTATTTGCAGTTATTGGTATGTGAAGCAAAAATACAGGTAGTATTAATATTTTGGCTTTCTATGAAAAAATATTTCTAGTCAAGATGCTAAAATGTAAAGAATATTAAATGTACAAATGAATAATACCTATTTCGAATAATGATTCAAACACAGAAACCATCAAAGCCACTACCTATATGTTAGTATAAATAAAATAGCAATAAAAGAAAATATAAGATAGAAAATAATACAAGAATATCTTTTAAGAGATATCTTAAGAAACTTTCTTTCCTACACAAAATCCCATGCCTTCCCACAACACTGCAATGCAGATATTTTCTTCAACTTACAATGGAAAAAGCATGAGTTCTGAAGTGTTAAATAAAATGTATAAAATCAGATAAGACACATCAAGCTCAAACTTTGAGGTTTTCATTTTTTTCCTGCCACATCCAAAAATCTCTAAGGCATTGCTGTATTCACTTAAACTAGAAGTTAAGCTAGAATATGTTATAGAAATGGTATCCATAGGATAGTTTAATAACTGGAAAACATTTATCCACAGTGCTTCAAATATATATCTTCAGTTTGTTTGCTTTTAGCATTTTATTTGTATTTGAAAATTCAATTTCATTTAAATCATATAGCCACCAATTAATTGCAAATGGAATTAGCCACTTTGAACAGTTGATCACTTTCATTTTCCTTTATTTAAGCAACTGAAAAACTGGTAACATGCACAAATTTCTTCTTAGAATTATTTTGTTGCAAGTGAGAAAAATATATTTAATCTCATGGAAATAAAGTGGGGAATGAGTTATAACAAATACATAGGAGGACCCTACAAAACATAAGAACAAAAAATAGAGCTGAAAGTTATGGGGACCAGAACCAAAAACAAGGACCAAGGACGGTAGAGGAACAGGAGTGGCTACTTATTACCTCTCTGTCTCCCTTTTCTTATCTCTGTGCATTTGTTCTATTTCCCTACCTCTGTCAAAGCAATACCCTCTGCTGTTCACAGGCCTCCAGATGTCTGTTTTAGTTATGCCTACGTGTTGTATCTCACTTTCCAGCTTCAAAAACTCTCATCTACTTATGGATTTGTAGTGCTTAGGTCTCCAGATCAAATTCTAAAGGAAGAAAATGTGACTGGCCCAGATGTGCTACAGACAGAGTTTGATTCTGAAGGAAGCCACAAGACAGCAGCGTATAAACGAGGAAGCAGGGGCCGATACTTTGATACTTTGGCCTTCTTTCGTTTGCATCAAAATCACTTGGAGGCTGTGTTAATACACACATTTCTAACAAGTGCTCAGGTGATAGTAAGGTTGCAGTTTGGGGCCCATACTTTAAAAAGCACTAGTTACACGATGGGGCAGTAACAGTTCTCAACAAGAGAAAATAGGCAGAATACTCCAGCAGTGTGCTGACTACACTTTTATCTACAATTAAGCTGCGTTCACTATCCAGCTGTTTTTCCTCATTGATTTATTAAGCAGTTATTGAGAAGTTACTACATAAGCAAATAAAAATTTGTATACCTGTATTTACAAAAATTAGTTCTTAGTAAATGTCGTCCACATACATTCCTGCATACTAAGCCTGATAGTGCATTATACATATTAATACATGTTTTTCAAAACACAGAAATCAAATATGTAGAAATAATTTACTATTTTAATCTATGTACAGAATAATGAAATTTTCAGAAAATATAAGTGTGTATTTTATACTTTATTCATTTTGCTAAATACTTAACCGTAAGTGCAATGTTGAAAATATAAACAAAACAAATGAAATAGTTTGTGTAGGTGTTTTGAGATTTTACTTGCTATAATTTTTCCTTATGAAGGAAAATTGTATACCCATATAGTCTTTGATCAAGTATAAATTTTACTGTTTACTATATGTTAAGGCTCAGAAGATTTTGAGAGGAATAAACTCTCTAAACCATTTATTTTAAACTCTAGTCCCACAGTTACATGGTCTCCTGATGTACAAATACAAAGCCAATCAATCATCAGAGACAGAATATTTTGTTTGATGCACTCTTCTGAAGTGAAATTTTCCTACTTCATAATCTCAAATAATGTTTGGTTGCATAAACTATTCTGACACTATCACAAATATTTGGCAAAAAGTACAAATAAAAGTTGTTTCTTCATTATTTTATAATAGTTACCGAGATTAATAGTCAGCAAATCACTAACAACATCATTTTGTTGCTAAAAATTTCCTACTGCATCCTAAACACAAATGCAATGGTAATAAATAATGGAGAATTGAAAGTTTTGTGAAGGGATGAAAAGGAGAGGGTGTGCCACAAATTATGCCATTATACTTCTTAAATTTCCCTATTGTCTATTATATGTGGTCGTTATCAACATTTCCTTTCCAAAGCCAGCCACCACATATCCCTCTACTCACAAAGTCTTCTAAACATTTCTAGGATATCCACTTTTTTTTTCACCTCAACACAGAATCTCAAAATCCTGATAGCTTGCATATTGTACTCTGCAAAACTTGCAGCTAGCTGAACAGTTTTTGAAAAACAGAGGTTTAGTCTGTAGCTCAAAACTATTCTGCTAAAAGAAACTAAATCCATCCTCTTAACAAATAAAATAAATTTTAGGTCTCAGCTTGAAAATAAATTCCATAATACCTAGACATATTTTTCCTAGAAGCTTTTGAGTGGAATTTTATGTGTGAAAGGCATTCAAACCAATGATTCTACAGAAAGGAAAATATGAAATTGGACTGATCAATGAGCAACTGCCTCTGAAAGACTGCAAAAAGAACTTTTAAATATTACACCACATCCTTGCTAGAAATACTCCGGATGTGTGTGTTGCTGATGGGTTTTATTGCGCTGCTTGGATAGGGTGAAAGATCTGGGAGGGTGAGAATATTCTACAGTGGTCCTTTCTGTCCTTTACCCTCAGCTGTTCCATTCCATTTCCTTTAGCACATGACTTTAGTAACAAAGTTAGTTTTCTTTTCCGCTATTCATGATGAAACAGCTACTAATCCACAAGAACAAGCCCCACCTCTTCCATGCACCACTTTCTGAAAACTCTCAGATCTTCAGCTGACCCTCCCCTTGCTAACCTTCTATGATCCTTATAGAACGCCCCCCTTGTCTGCATGTTCGAACACTCCTTGGGAGTCTTTAATTACCTGCCATTTTCCCATAAAATTTCTAAAATTACGTTAGTGCTCTGGATGATTTTCTTCCCTGAGAAGTTTCCAGGAAATCCAATTGAGCAAAGTAATAGCTTTGTATTAATTTTAGGATACAGAAAAAAAAATGATATTTCTCCTTTTCCAATGAATGTAGTATTTTCTAATATATATGATATCAAATTCTTAATAATAATAAAAAGCAATCAAGCCAACAAGCACAAAACACATTACACCAGCAATTATTTTTATGATAATTTTATCATATAAAAAGTAGATATCCTGTTGGTAACTGCTATTGAACAAGCTCCATAATTAATAGACATTTAGAAGCCGGCAGTGTGAAAACGAGTGAAAGTTGTGTTTAAAGATAATGTCATTATTTGTGCTCGCTTCGGCAGCACATATACTAAAGATAATGTCATTATTTTAGTACCTGTGATAAAATAATAGACATCTAATTTTGGCATTATTTAAGAAATATACTTTTAGAAGTACTCAATTTGAGGTAAGAGCAAGGCATGTATTATACTTATAAAAAGGCAGTAAGTAAGCAGTTGGGAAAATATGTAGGAATCAACTTAACCCTGTAATTTTTAATACCTTAATAACTATTGCTTAAATCCTCATCTCACTCTGTTGAAAAGTTACTGAAATCTCCCAAATTAAAAAAAAAAAAAATTTCCCAGGGTCTTCATTCCTACCTTCATTTCGGCCATGGACTCCTCACTTTGCTGAATCAATTTCATCCCAGTATGTTTGTCCATATGCTTCCCTTCACAGAGCTCAAGAGAGCACACGTGTCAAATGCCTTTGACTTGAAGGCTGTGTCCTTTTTAGGACATTAGGACTTCCCTAATGAATTCATTCTCCTCTGTAGGGTCAGAACTGAGAACAAATAAAGTGGAGAAAGTGGTTTCCCTTTGGTAGGTTTCAATGCAAAGAAACCAGCAAGAACTTTAAAAGATCTTTATATAAAACAATTGGCTGTGAATCAACAAGAGAATAATAAAATTATTGCCATGTAGAAAAGTGATTTATCTAGTAAAATTGGGTAACTGAATATGCTTTTATGACTTTGCCCATCAGTCTGGTATTTGGCAAAAATGATGGCGGGAGTGATCCAAACGTTGGCACTGGCATGAGTGACGCAAGTCAACAGAGAGGGCACAAAGAATTGTCTGGTGCTAGGGAGGGAAACCTGAAATATTAATAATATATGGCAGAAGTGCAAGTGAGGCAAGGAGGAAACAAAGAAGAAACAAGAGCATTTGAAATTCTGCAGGTGTCAGTTACTGATAACACATTTAATGTGAGCAAGGCAGATGGCTGTGGAAGCTACCAAGGAGAGTGGTGATAGCCATTTAAAGCATTTAGAACAGATACTGGGGTTACAGAATATGATGCTCCAAATGCAATTGCCAAATGACTTTGCTACTTGAAATGCCACTCCAGCCATTGTGTCACAAGATATTAAAGGTCTGCAGTTCATTAGTTTCAAAGGAGTCTAAATGGGTAGCCACACTCATTATGAGGTCAGATAAGATTATGACTGTTTATCTTAATATGTCCGGGCTGAAAGGGGAAAAGACCAAAGATAATAAAATTGTAATTTAAAGGGAATGTAGTGTGATTCTAGGAAAGCTGAAAGCACAAAACCCAGTCCTTTTGAAAATGTGTTTGTCTGTGTATATGTTTATATTATTACATATATTATTTTATATTACCATAATGTATAATTACCATACACATTATTATTATATATGGTGATACATAATATACAGCATATATAATTTAATGACATCCAAGATGTTATAAAAATGAATTATAAATTACAAATTGGTTCATGACAAAATAATAAACCTACAACTTATGTTAAAAAGAGCTAGAGATTGTTAAGGCATGTTTCTAAACTTTTTAAATAGTTCTTCATTTGGGTATATATTCAAATGAGGAATACTAAGTTAAATGCAATTTAGTCAAATCCGACTTGAAAATGTTTATACTATTATGTTGTTATAATGGGACATTTGTTGCTATCATTGTTGCTCTTTTGTTTCTTCAAGGGAAGATGAACCTCCTTTCTGTGCTTGGAGAAAGAATACTTATGTATGGATCTTGGTAGTTAGGAAGACCGTAGAAGCCTAAAAGGACCAGAGTGCTCTCTCCCAGCCTCCCTTGCAAGTAATTATTAAAGTTCTATGGGTCATATGCATGTTATCTTAATTTACTGTTAGGGACAGCCAGGGCATAAGCCATCAGCACGTGACCTCCCCTGAACCAGTTGTAAGCATCAATTCAATAGCCAATGAAGCAAGGAGACAAGACCAGCAAGGCTCCTTTCATGTACCAGCAATTCACAGCGATATTCAGAGACAAAGGCAGTGCAAGCAAAAGCGGCTAGTGCTGAGAAATGTTACCAAGAGTGTCTTCACTAGGCAGCTGTGAGGAGTGATTTTCTACTTTGATTCTGACTGTCTAGCCTTTCATTGTTTCTTCTGGTTTTCAGAGCTAGTATTTGAAAGCATCTTGCAGGTTCTGTAAGCTAACACAATTAGCTCTTAGAGAATTCCTTCTTTGTTCAAATCCTCCAGAGTTAGTTTCTGTTGCCTTCAACTAAAAAAACCTTGACAAGTACAGTAGATAAGGCATAGTTTGGGATTATAACTTGATTTTTTCATTTTCAGAATAAAATTTAACTTGTGAAGAGACTGATGCTCTCTCTCTATTCAAAAAATTGTTTTTGTCATAAGCGCTATTCAAAAGGGATTTGTAATGTTAAAGAGGAGAAAAAAAAGGATTTTAAATTGCTTTCTGCAGCAGAATGTGAGGCCGTGGAAAGTACAAACTGCTAAGCAGAGAAGAGACAATAGAAAGGAAAGACTGCTCTAAAGAGAAGCTGACAGGACTAGTATAAGAAATAGTCTAGGTTTAAATTGCACATGTGACAAGAAAGGTGTTTTGTGACAGGAAAAAAAAATCTGTTTACTCACAACCACCTTATCCTCACGCCAACAAACATGTTTACACACTCTCTTAAGGAAGGTTCACATCGATGGATTTTTTTTCTAGTGGGTGCAAAGTTGTCTTCAGTACATTTTCACATAGTTAAACACAGGGTGAAGCGATAGGCATTTGGATATCAAAACAAAATTGGAGGGACCTGAGCAGATGTAAATGTCTTTGTGTAATATAAAGGAAGATTGAGGGGTCTTGGGGGAGAGAAGAGAGGAAGACCAGGAAGGAACGGAAGATGTCCGTGTCTGATGAGGATTTTCTCAGAGGGAGATTCTTGGTACTGTTTAATGAACCTTCCTTCATTTGCTCATCAAACGGATATTAAAATCTCTACTGGTCATAGTGGTTTGTGAGATATATTTTCATAGCAGGCGATGCTATAAAGCTCTGAAACTTGTTCTACGTTAAGCAAAGGGGAGAGAGAGAGGTAAACAATTAGAGGCCAGTTGCATCTGTGCTATGTGCTATTTCCATATTTATACGGTCTTCTCTATGTGGATTAGAACTGCTAAAGGGGATAATTGAAGGAGAACTTTAAATCCTAAATATTATTTTAAAAATACCAAATACCATTGTAATGGTCTGAAGGTCTGTGTCCCCCAACTTTCATATGTTGAAATTCTAACCCCCAAAGTGATGATATGAGGAGGCGGAGCTATTGAGAAGTAATTAGTGATGAGATTAGTGCTCTTATTAAAGTGGCCCCAGAGAACCACCTCACCCCATGTGAGGACACACAGAGAAAACATCTTCTGTGAACCAGGAAGCCCTCACCAGACACTGAATCTGCTGGCATCTTAGACTTTCTAGTCCTCAGAACTGAAGAAATAAATCCCCATTTGTAATAAGCTGTCCACTCTATTCTGTTATAGCAGCCCAAATGGACTGGGAAAACTATGGACGTACAAGTCAGATATTCTATAGATATCAAAATAAAAAAAGACTTTTGATACAAGAAGTCCCGATTTGCTCCATACCATTTGATTTACTCATTTGTTTAATGAATATATGTGCGGGAATCTAGGTAGTATAACATAAGATGGCAACAGTCCCTGTTCTTGTGGAGATGGTTGAAGCATGAGAAGTTAGAATTTATAAAGTTGTAGTGGTTATAAATTCACTTCATAATACTCTAGTGGAAACATTACATTATTTCTTTGTTCTTAATCATGTTAATGTTATAAATTGTTCAGAGCTCAAGCTAAACATAACAGCAAGAAATTCAAACTCAGCCAAGTCTGGGAGAACTTTTAATTCTTCCTATAGTCAAATAAATATTCAGGAAGCTTCTGTCCTGCTAAGAAAACAGGGAAGGTCTGACCCTTATTTTGTGGTGTTTACCACAGTTACCTTTGCTCTCTCTGCTACAAGGTGTTGGTGAAACTAGTTCTCTGCCATCTTTTGAAACTCTGATCCTCCAGGCAAAATTCTTTAAGACAACAGAGTTTAATAGCTATCTTTTATGGCCATCCTATCATCAGTTAACTAATCAATTGGAGGTGCCACAGTAGACCAAATAGATCTTCACCATGAAGAGATATTAAAAACAAATAATAACACCTGAGCCCAGCCCTTACCTGGGAGCCATGGCTTCTTTTTCCCTGAGGTTGAACAACCACCCATCTTATAACCTCTCCCCTTTCTGAGCTCCTCTGCTTGCCTCTATCTGGAGCTATTTTACCATCTCCACATCCAAAATAGTTCTTGAGTGAAGTGGTCTGTTTTTTGAGCTTGCAACCCAAAGACACCCAGAGGAAGTGAGAGCAATAAGAGGACAGTTCATTTAGTTCCTTTCTCAGGAGAGAATTACGGAAAAAAAAAATAGTTCACATTCTTTCAAGAAAGAACAAAAACCAAATTAATATTGCAGTGTATTATTATATATTTAGTGACATGCTCTTTATTTACATGAATTTGTATTTGATTGGTTAAAAGATTCACAAAAAGAAGATAGTTCAACAAGCACCTGTGTTTTAGGATAAAACTCAGGTGAAATAACACTGGGAAGAATTGTTGTGAAGCTCTACAAGGCAATGGGAGAGAAAAGCATAATTTAAAGCCACCATGTTTATCTAGTGATCAAAGTCTTTGGCTTTTAACAGAGACTATTCATAGCAGCTGGCAAAAGAGTGCCACACTGGGACACAACAGAGTGTGGAAAGGGAAAGTTAGGAAGAGATCATATCCTACTAAGAAGGCAAAGGGAATTTTATGTAGGAGGCATCACTACCAGGTATTGATTATGCTAACAGGTGCACAGCAAGAAGGGTTACCAGGTTAGATCTTCTATCCATTTGAAGTTTTATTCCTAACTATTGCTAATTTTGGTTTGGGAAAATGATACGAACTTTATGTTACATAATTCACAGTTAAAGAAGAACAAAGTACAATGATATTGTATTTTACTTTTGAGATCTTTGTGTTGGGATTTAGTATTAAGGGGAAGAAAATCACCCCTCAAATAACAACTGAAAGGGTATACCCATTTAAACAATTACTTAAACAAATGTAAACCTAATTAATTGCCTCTAACTGTGTAAACACATTCCAATGGTTGCACGTGCTTGTTCAGACAGTTGCCTTTTATCGCTTGCATGCATGGCAGGGACAGTCCACACCTGAAGGATGAGAGAGGCAGCCTGGCCTGGCAGACCAGGACGGAAGCTTCTGTGTCACTATAGACCTACCTCGGGGAAGTCCATCTTCGCCTTTTAAACTCTCCAGTTACAAATATTATAATGTATTCTGTACGCCACGGTCCTTGTAAAAGACAGGAGGCCCATCTCTTTTGGCCTATCCTGTTTCCTTTTTCAGTATTTATGGTATTTATGGCTACTGTTTTACCCCAGGCTTTCAGTTCACCCTTATTTGGACAATTCTAAGAGTCTTCTAACTGAACTTTCTCGCTCCAGCCTGCCCGTTACTCACTTCATGCTCTATAGTGTCAGCGTAGTAACCTTCTTTAAATTTGGAATCTAAGCGTATTATTATTCTGCCCTATTGCCTACAGCATACACTACTAAGTCTTTCATGTAATAGGCAAGACCCTCCATGTTCCTACATAAATGATGCTTGTCTCTTAGCATTTAGCACAGTGCCTGACACATAGCAGACTCTCAGTAGATAAATGTGTGCTGGGTAAACGGAATAAAGGAGTGATCCAGTGCCCTTCTACCAAATGATGCCCTGGTGTCCAGAAATAAATAAATTTTGCTTGTTTTTGTCAATTGTCTTAAAGTTTCAAAGCTAGAAACCCTTCAATGTTATACTTCTTATGACTAGCCCATTCCATTTTGTTCAATTGCGTTGGTGGTAATCCCTAATGGTAGTTTTGTTTACTGTCATATAGAAGAAAAGAAGATAATTTTAAAACATTTTTTATATTTCCTAAATATATTGTTTTATAATCAATTTTTACATAAATCTTTATGATGCTCTTAGAATATATTCATTGAAGCAGAATTCCAGGGCCAAAAATTACATAACATTGTAAGCCTTATGACATGTATTGTAAAATGGTTTCGTAAAAGTGCACATCAGATCAGACCCAGATTGTTAATGTTCTAACTAAATTATAACACTTTGTGTAATTGTCAAAAAGAAAAGTACATTATTACACACATAACACAAATTTAACTATGTTAGCTTATAAACCTCGTGCAGGGTCAATTATCACAAAAGGGAAATGTATTCATTCGACAACCATTTCTTAAACACTTAACATGCGCACGACCCCATCCTAGGTACATAGTCAGAATTCAGTTTAATGGAGAAGATGAATATATAAACCATCAAAATGCATTAGTCTGGAGTCAAATAAAACCATTTGTTTTTTAAAAAATATTATGGTAGGATGTGTCCCCCAGGATTGCTCTTTAGTGGCACTTACTGATTCTTTCTTTCTCAGAACGTGCTATGCTGTGATTTGCTCTTTAATTAACTTAGCAGACATCACGAGTACACAAAAGGAGTCTTACATCTTTCTTCATAAGATTTTTTTAAGTCCTATTTAGTCTTCAAGGCCAAATTTATCATCAAACTTTAACCCTGAAGCCAAGATATTTCTATGTATTTTATTTATATTTTAGTTTGTATTTACATCTCAGCAGTGGCAAATGACCCCTGCATGGTTTCAAGTATTTTGTACAGAAACACCATAAGATTATTGCTTTGATGTGTCTAACATTAGAATGTCTAATTAGCAAGATAACTGAAATACTTTCACCACTTTCTATCATATTTTAATTCTTACCTAAATTGAATTAACTGCTCAGTTTCACAGTCTCTAACAAAGAGTGTGAAATAATCAAAAGTATTTTAATAAGCTTTTAATTTTTAATAAATAATATGCTTTTATTCAAGCATATATTGTGAAAGAATTTGTGAAAACAAAATAGAAAGTTAATTCAGAGTGTTAAGTTATAATTGTTTTATTTTAGTTTTTAAATTTTTTGTTTACCTTCTTCAGGGAGAAATATTAAATAAAATAAACCCATTGGTTTTTATAATTTTGAAAAATTTCTTTTAGAAGTCTAGTATTTTAGAGAGTCAAAATTTTCACAAATCTTTGAAGTTACTTCTTGATATTTTCTTAAGTTAACATACCACACTTATTCATATTCATGGCCATCTTTATTTCAGACAAACTTTTTCTATAATTTGATTAAAACAAAAAAATTCAAAATTGCTTAAAATACTGGCTTACTTTAAAATTGGTTTATATTAAAAATATTTGAAGAACTTCTACCAGAAATTGGATCTCCATCCTCTACCAATAAATCCATTAATAGATATAAAACTTTATGAGTCATCAAAGAAAACCCAAATTAATCTAACATTGTGACAATGGATATTCTCCATTATCCAATTGGCTAAGTTTTTAAAAATGATAGTATGCCGCTGTCAGCAAAGACCTGGGAGGTAAGCACGTTTGCTCACTGCTTGTAGAAGTAGCAGCACTGCTTTTCTGGAGGGCTTAAAATGTTCCAAACCCTTTCATACAGCAATTCCACTATGCTGAATCAATCCTAAAGAAGTTACAGGAATTTACAGATTTCCGTGCGTGCTTGTGTGTCAATGTGTCTATGTGCGTGTACAGGCACATCCACCTACACGTGTATTTCCACACATGCTGTGCTGTGGACAAAAAGCCAGAGGCAATGGATTAAGGAGTAAATGGTAACAGAAGCATTAATTGTAGACAAGTCTTCCTAGGAGCTTACAAAAGACAGGAGAGGGAACAAAGTGTTAGTAGAATGAGAGATAGGACCTAAGCAATGTTATTTATGTCAGGGGATATTTGAACCTGTTTAAACATTATTGAGAAAGAACAAATAGGCTAAACAGAGAAAGAAGTGAAAGAGGAGGTCACCAAGATGCACGAGGCACAGAATCCACAGCACAGGTGGTGGAAGCACCTGTGACTTTCAGTTAGCTACAGATCAGGGTGTGTGGGGGACCAGAAAGAGAAGGGTGCTGAGGGATGGAAGATTTAACCAGAGGCAAATCCACAAACTGCTCCTTTGGGAAATAGATTTTGGGTAATAAATGATTCACTTGCAAAACAAATCCAGAACTCATTCCATTTGTGTTATGAGGACTGACACTATCTCAATGTTGCCTAGTAATAATAAAAAAGTATATTCGCAATTATAACTAAGCCAAATATAAAGAGAGGAGAACATCTTTATAATCTAGAACAGGAATTGGGAATCATTATCTAAAAAGTGCCAGATAGTAAATACTGTGGACTTTGTAAGCAATGCATTTTTGTGTCTCAACTGCTCAACACTGTCATTGTAGTTTTAGCGCAAAATCAGCCACAGATGATACATAAACAAAAGGGGGTGATTGTGTTCCAATAAAAACGTTATTTACAAAAATATGTGGTGGGCTGGATTTGCTGACCGCGGTTCTAAAATAAAAATCAATGAAGAAGTTAACTCTAGGAAATGCAGGTCTTTGTTCCCTCAGGCTACTTTAAGCTCATGCTTGATTGTCATTGTGTATTTTGTGAGTCAAAGAGATTTTCTTCTATTTAAAATGGGACAGGGGAAAGAGTGCCTAGATTTTAGAGAAGACACTTCCACTTGTGCTGCCCAGCTACTTAAAACCTTTGAGACTTATTTCCCTTCTTTGATGTAATAACGCTGTATTTAATCTTCGTAGATTAAAGTAAGAATAAAATGCCCGTATGTAAATGCTATAAAAACTTTACAAACATAAAGAACTTACTATCATTTGCAACAAAATAAGAAAAAAATTAATTCAATCCTCATATGGAAGACCTTGACATGATATATATAACACCTATCTCATAGTAGTTGTAAGTATTAAATGAATAATAATGTATGTGAAGTGCTTAGCTTCAGTGCATGACATACAGTACATGCTCAATAAATGACAGATAAGGTTATGAATTTTTAAAGGACCATTAAAATCGTCAAATGCTTCTGACACATAGGACCCGAAAGGACAAAATCGACTTCTTCTAAGTCAAGTACAAGGCTGGCAATGGCAGCCATGGGCAGGGACGTCACAACAATATACTTTTCATGTTAGCCTCCTAGGGCTGTTTTGCAAATGGTTTAAGAAATGGGAATGACAATTGTCACGGAAGCCAGTGACTCAGAAGCTGAGTTTTAAGTTTTCAGATGGACATCAGGAGAGAGTTTTCGTTCTTCTGTGACTTGGAAGCCACAGTCCCAGACTAAAAGGAAAGAATCTGTCTGATTCTATGGTAACACAAACATTAAGAGGCCAGACGAGACGGCATAGCTACCCCGGGGCAGCCTTAAATTAAACTGCGAATGTACTCATCAGCCCTTTGGAGGAGCATTTGCCCCTATTTGTTCAGTATGTGCAGTTTGTTCACCAGACCAGGGAATGCTTGGTTATTATGTGATTCCACCCCATTAAAGTTCTTCAAGCCACCCAGGAGGGGCAGGGTAAGCAGCAATCAGTTTTCCATGGATGAAGAAGGATTCAATGAGGGAGAAATGTGCAGTGCAGGTGCAATTCCAACTCATTTCTTGGTAAATATATTAGAAAACCTTGGTGGTCCGGTGTGATTCATCAGAAGAAAAAGCATTCGCTACAAGAGTTAACAACCTACATTATAAGCAGGCTTTTTTTTTCATTTCCTTTTTTTTTTTTTAAAAAAATTATTCCCTTAATTCTTTTAAAAGGTGGCTCTCCCATTGAAATCAGTGGAAATTAACACTAATGTCATGTTCTACGGTGCCCTTGAAACATGGACTTTCACCTAAAACACCTGTTATCTGCAACAGTGATGATTAGGTTTTGGATATTTAATGAGCCATTTGTTCTTTGTAGTTTTAAATCCTGGACTTTCATGTAGATTTGCTTTTGACATAGTGCATTTATAGAGCATGAATGTGGGGGCTTTGCATGCCGTGTGTTTGTGTCAAACACTGGATGCAGGTATCCACCTAAAACAAGTTCTCTCTCGCACATTCAAATAGACATAATTTTTCACATTGCCATTTTGTCATGTTCATAATCTTCATCTTGAGAATTCATGGCACTTGCCATTTAATTTTATCTTTTAGTTGAAAGTTTTGTTTTTATCTTATAATCGAAAGTCTTTTTAAAAATGATGCTAAAAAGAGTGACGTAACAAGATTATAGTTGCCACACACCAATTTGAAGCGGGATTCAAACACAGATCTTCTGACTACATATAACTTATTTTTAATAATATCTAATTATTTATTTTTAAATAATGATACCTATTATTTGTTTTTAATTCAGAATGAAATAGTATTGCATAAATAAAAACACTGAAAATAGATGGCTATTGATATAAGGATTAATATAAAATAAGGAATAAAGAAAATATGTTTTGTAAGGAGTTTGCTTTGGTCTACATTTCTGTAACAGAGTACTTCTAAATGTGAAGATCAAGGTAAAACCAAACATGTGTGTACACACACAGAAATTAGAAATTTATCTAAAAATTTATCTAGAATTTTATCTTCTAAAGCAAAGCCTCAGTTCTATGGAGATAGATGATCCTCACAGAATTTACTACAATTAAAATTGATCATTTGTATGATTATATGTATTCCTCCTCTTTAAGTCTAAAAACTCTCTGAGGTCATGGAATGTACTTGAATAGGCATAGTCTTAACCACAGTATCTAACTGCGCCATCCAGCATGTAGTAGGTATTAAGAAATGTTTGTTACATCCATGAATGAGTGAATCTTTAATGTTTCAGTGTGACAAACTTGTATTAAACCTATAATATGCACAAGGCATATTCTAAGCACTGGGATTACAAAGAATAAGGAGACAGTCCCTCCTATGAAGACATTTCTGACTGTGATGGACTAGTAAAACACCTACCAGTTATGTCAGGATGCCAAAGCCATAGCCCTTTCGAAGGGACATTACCCTGCTGACAGGCACCATGGAAGGTCCGAGCCTCAGCAGTCTTGTTAGATATCATGTGACTTTGTGCCTTGGTCACATTTGAATGCACTGGGGAGAGAGAATCTGAACCCAGAACTGGCAATTTTTTTTATGATCTGAGTTTGAGCAGAAAATGGGCTATGGCAAATCAGATTCCCATTCTTGGGTATTGAAACAAAAATGCCAAGAGAATGAAGTAGTTAGCAGTACAAAGAGAAGTTGTAAAATGCTGTAGTGTTTTGAATGGTTCTCCTTCAACCCCCAAAAGACAACCACCTAGACTCGTGAATATGACCTTATTTGAAAAAAGTCTTTGTAGAGATAATTAGTTAAGGATTTAGAGATGAGATCCATTGACAGGTGTCCTTAAAGGAGATAGATAAAAGACACAGAGGAGAGGATCCTGTGAAGACAGAGAAAGCAATTGAAGACATGTAGCCACAAACCAAAGAATGCCTGGAGCAACCAGAAGCTGGAAGAGGGAAGGAAGGATCCTCCTCTAGAGTCTTCAAAGGGAGTCTGGTTCTGCCAGCACCTGACCTTCCAGCCACATCCTCTCTGTGGCTGGGTTCTATGTAAAGGCATTTAGATTCCTAATCTTGCTAATCATGCTTCTTCGGGACAAACTTCCCTCCCTGCTTTTATCCATTAAGAAATCAGGCAGTTTTGGGATTTATGTTTGTTTATCCTTACAGGAAACTTCCTATCGTTTCCCAAGGTTGAAGCATTTTGCAAAGACATCTAAATAAAAGTGTTTTTTAAAAAGTAAAGGAAAAAATCCCTAAAGCAGAGAGACATGAAATCATCTGGTTTATCATCTTACTACCTAATGGCATCAGGCTATGGGCACATGAGAAAGATACAGGAGCAAAGGGCACGGAAATATTATTGTTAGCAGAGTGTTTACTCTGTTAACTCCCACTGAGTGCTTTTGGCTTCATGATAAGCAACCTCTTGAGACAACTGATGTGCCTATAGTTTTGGATGAGCTAAAGCAATCCTACTCCTATGAGAGTACTTCAAAGTTACTAACTCAAGATATATTTGAAATTCTTCCATTATTTGCCCTTTCTACAGATGGCTGATGTAATTTACTGCATTTCTTCTGATTTTTCTGGCAAAGTATACATTTGAAATTCTGAATGTTTTAAAATATAGGGAAAGAAAACTCTCTATTCTTTTCCACTGGAATTTGAATAATGCCCTTTCTGTGATATCAGTGTGAAGGCTACTCATTAGATTAGAAATCAAAAGAGAAGAAAATTAAAGGAAAATATGTTAAAATAATCAAATGAAATAGAAATGTTCTACCTGACTCCATTCAATTAGAAAATGAAAAGGCGTGTTTGCTGTTTAATTTCCTTAGCCATAAATTTATTATGTCTCCTTCGTGCCAATCATTGTGCTAACTCCATAATGTAAAAAGATAGCTAAAAGAGTATCTTCACCCAAATATAAATTATAATTCAGTGTATCTTGAGGTATCATCTTGCTCGACAGTATGAGCAAAAAGCAGAAAATAAGGATTGATTAGCCTTATTTTGTGGTGATACAGAAATCTAATAAACCCCAAATGTGGAGTGAAATGAAAATAATAAAATTGAGGTAACCAATGTTTCTGGTTGGTGCCCACTTTCATTACAGTGCTAAAAATAATCATTGAAATAAGGAAAGATAGATGAATGCCATCTTCTTGTCCAGCACTGAGATAGGTTTAGACCAGTATGTCAAGGGCTGGAACATTAAGAAGTCAGTAGCCTTCACACATGTGATGAATAAAGGTAGATCATTTTACATGACTTCAAAACTCTTATCTTCAAAGGTTCTGACTGAGCTCGTATGAAATGAACAAACAGTGTTACAGCATAAGATGTCTTCACATATCTCAAAAACAATAATTTTCTAAACCTTTTAAAGAATATAGTGAAATGGATAAAAAAAGAAAAGAAAAGAAAACCTCTCTGAGAAACCTCTGTTGTCATTGGATTTTGAGAGTTGTCATAAACCACTTTCTGTACTTACTCTAAATAATGAAAACTGTTCTTTTTTGCTGTCTTCAAAACACATGATAAAAATTGCTACCGTATAAATCACAGTACTGTATATACTATCATTAATGTAAAATTGCATCTTGTTAAAATAAAGTTATGCATTATTGTCGAAAGCCCGTATGTAATAATATAAATGTGTAGAATCTGATTAGAGGAGATCATTCATCTTTGTCACAAAGGGATTTGCTGCTACGTAAAAGAAATGGCTTTACAGGAAAACACACATCCACACACA
>VBSM01003176.1:2866424-2913212 GCA_008086735.1 Cheirogaleus medius | reverse complement strand
CTTCTTTTTTTTTTTGATTTTTTTCTTTAGTTTTGCTACTTTGTTGATTCTGTGTGAAACCTCCACCATAAGAATTGAGTCCAATCAACTTGTTTCTGACTGCAAAGTTAGGAAGTGGTAAATTAATCATGGTAAATGCCACTAAGTCACACTAAGTCTTTGCAGTAGAAACTTCTGCATGGACCAACCAGCCTACTCTTTTCTGCTGTCTCTCAGGGTGGTTTACCACCTCACTGAGAACATTGCTTTTCTCAACATTTGCTGTTCTTCATATTCAGCTGGAATGATCTTTTCAAAACAAAAATGTGATTTTGTCATTCCTTGTTAAAATCTCTTGAATGACTTCCTATTGTTCGAGGGACAAGAGCCCAAATCCTCAATGCAGCTTCAAGGACCTGCCTGGTCTGAGCCCCTTCAACTTTACAGAAACAGAGCAATGATTCATGAATATACTGCTGTTTACTTCCTCCACTGTGGATAGTGATTGGCCTTCAGTCATGACCCAGTGTATCTCTTGAAACCTATATGTAATAATCAGAATATAGGATAATAGGGTAGATGACTCAATCGAAAACAAATAGGTGATTGATTATAGCACCCATCTGAAACAAATAGAAAAATCTTAATAGGAACAGCAACTTTTCTAAGAGTCACATAAAAGCAAATGTGACATGAATGTGAATTTAAAGAAAAGGCAAATAAGATAGAAGGTTCAATAGAATAAAATATTTTCAAATGAATCTTTCTGCCTTGTAAAAAACTCACAAAATTTGATCTTCCCCGGGGGGCTGGGAGGGGAGAGGATAGATGACTCACACTGCTGAAACTCACATGAGATCAATTTGTGTGCCATAAGATAAATTTAATGATTTACATTGGGAAATATCTCTTCAAAGTAATGTCCCCACTGGGACACAGAATTAGTATTAGAAAGCTTGCAAATATGGAGGCCAACAGCATAGGCAGGTGCTGAGAGGCAGATAAGCCTGCTGAACTTAACAGGTTGCCTGTAGGGGCAACTTCTCCCCAGTGTTCCAAAGACATATTATGCTTTTTTTTCCCTCCACAATCCTTGTTTGCAAAGATATGAGCTTATTTTCCAAATCATTCTTACCTCCATGTTGACTTCAGAAAAAAACGGAATGCTGTAGGGATAGACCTATCAATAGATGCTCATCTGTTCTTAACGCTTGTGACTTCTGATCATGTGCTTCCAACTAAGCAAAATATGCTTACACAGATACTGCCTAGGGGAAGAGATTATATATACATCTATTTGGCTATATAGAGTTGATATAATAAGAATCTCAAACTAAATTATTTTTAAGTCTATAATAATTTTGCTGCTTATGTAAAAGGTTCTGTTAATGTAGAAAGGATCAAAAAAATCATATTTGACCCTTAGAATTATAACTATGTATAAAATTACTGTTATCTCAAAAGATATTTATAAATGTTTTTTAAATGTTACTTCTGCTCAAGTACAAAAATAGCTGTCTCCATATGATTAAATTTATATTAAATTTCTATATCATAGAATTAGAAAATCTATTCCTTTATCCTTAATCGAGTGATAAAGAATTTATATTTTCTTGGTTCTACCTTTGGTGAATACAAAAAGTGTTGGAAAATATAAGAATATTAATTATTTTTACTGATTTTAGAATATGTACAGTATGTCCTCACTGTCTTTGATAAGTTCTTTTAAACTATGACTTTAGTGAAAGGAAGTACAGCAGGTCCTTAAATAATGTTTGATTCAACATTCTTTCATTATACATTGAAGAGAAAAAAAATGGTTTCATTTTGTCTTTTCACCTAAAGTCTTAGTTTCCAAAAACCTATCTATTTCATTAAGTGATAACTTACTGTATTCGTAAGATAAAATGAATATTATGATTATTCATATTTGTTGACTGATGGACTGAACATAGCTACTTAATAACTAGAGAATCTAAAATGTTGTATGTTAAAAATCATAAAATCAGGAAATTATAATTACTACTGTATTTTATAGAACCTTGGATCATTTAATTAGTCTTTTAATCTACCTGCAGTATAAAAGCAAATAGTACAGTAAAATTTATGCATCTTGTGCCATAGGCCTGACCGCTCATTCAGACAAATGAGGATGGATGTAGTGTAAGAAGAAAAGGCTGTTTATTTCCATTCACCTTGGTACATATTTTCTCCCCTCCCCTTACACAAAGAGCGAACTTAAATTAACAAAGTAAGACAGGCATATTTTATGCTTATAAAGTGTTGATTAATGATGCAAAATACTAATTTATTTGGGGGAAAAAGATATTCAAAATGTAGAGAGTTGCATCCAGTCATGTGATTTATCCATCCATGGGAATTAATAGACAATGAAAGTATTGACTGTGCTTCATTTTCCCTTATCCTTAATACATTTTTCTGTCTTGATTAATTATTTTCCTTTATAATCTTGAAGGAAATTATTAAAAAGTGCTATAAATAACTGGGACTTTACCTATTTTCATTATTTACCAGTGGTAGTGTACATTCACCAAGTACAAATCAAATTGAGCCTATTGCCTGCATAAGGAGTCATTATTATGTTTGAGTGATTTGAGCCTTCAGAAAGAGATCACTTATATTTACTCTTTTATTAGGAAAGGAAAATTTTACACCCACAATCTGTTTTACTAAAAAAGAAATTTCTTCATAAGAAATTATCTCATTTTGTATTCCAAAGCAGAAACAAAGGAAGGTGAAATGAATCTTAGTACAAAATATTTTTTATTCCAAATGTTCTAAAACAGGGATTGCCTATGTCATTATTTTAATATTTCTAATATTTACTTTGTGATTGGCAATAAAGCATGGAGCTTGCTACTGCCATTTTTCTCCTAAGCTTAGTTGTTATTATTTTGACAAAGGAATACTCTTTTATACCATACAACTTGGAAGATTACTGGCAGCATAAGATAAGAAAAATAAGAATTTCATTTTATTCTTGGCATAAATAAGAAGCTCAAAATATTTAAACTAATGTAAACTAAGTAATTAGATATGTAACTTAATTTACAGGTTTAAGGAAAGTACGTGTGGAGGTGTGAAGGCATGTTTCCTTCTGGTTCCATTTACAGAAGCAGCATTGCAATGAAACTCTGACGTCATCCAGTTCAATTCTCCAATTTGAACATGAGTCCCATTTTAACCCTAAGTTTAGCAAATGCTTCTCTAACATCAGGCACAACAGAGCAAATAAATCTCAAGTACTTCCATGGGTACAGAATTTAGGGATAATTCTGTAAGGCACTACCACTTGTTAAACTGGTTCTTTAGAAAGCTTATCTGGTAATTCACAATTCTCAAGCAGAGCAAAGCTTTTCTATACAGGCTGTTAATTATTTATTAATGCAGTGAAAACACTTTAAATTCCAATTAAATTGTCACTAATTACTTGTGAACTAAAGCCTTAGATATTTAATTTTACTACCTTCTGGAGAAAATATATTTATATCTCCATCTTTGGAGTTAGTCGTAGGAAAAAGAACATATATTTTGAAATCAGAAAAAAACAAAAAACTGAGTTTGAAACTATCTGTGTGCTCTTGGGCAACTTACACAAACACCCTAAGCCTAAAGTTTTTTCATTTATTACATAAGAAGTTTAGGCTAACGATCTGAGTTTAATTGCATCTTTAAATGAAAACATATAGCATCCTTATATTTCCCCTAATATAGTCAAATATTTTCATTGCAGAACCAGTGCCAAGAATATTTTCACTGTATAGCAAAGCATTGTAGCTAAATAGCTGAAATTTGTTTTATTGGTACATATTGATTGCCTTAGCTTCAAGAAGTATTATTCTTATATCACTATAGTTCTTTTTTCAAATAGTGGCATCAGAAATTGCAGTAGAGTTCCCTTACCAACTACAAAATGTTCCATTTTATTTTGCTTTTCTCCGTTTCCTATAATCAGTTAAATCAATTTAGCGTTCAGTATAATAAGATGACAAATGATTAATGTGTTTCTGGGAAATAAAAACTTGACAATAAATCCTTGAGATGTTACTAAGCGAGAGGTTGATGAAACTTCAGAGAATAGAGGAATATTTTATAATAAAAAATAAAAATCCTGTAAGAAAATCATCCCTCTTTTAATATTACTAATCAGGGAACTACAAAATACAGTGCAAGGGCCAAATTCAACCAGGTTCTGTTTTGTATAGGCTTTGCACTAAAAGTGGTTTTTAAATTTCTAAATGATTGAAAAAATAAAAGGAGCATAATATTTCATGATGCATGAAAACTTTATGTTTCAGTGTCCATAAAGTTTATTGAAATGCAGCCACGCCCATGTTTATGTGTTGTCTATGCTGCTTTGAGAGACTTGAGTGGCAGCCACAGAAAACACATGTGACCCATTAAGCCTAAAATATATATTTTTTAAATTTCTTTCTTTTCAGACCTGGCAAACAAGAAGCCTAAAATATTTTCTAATTGGACCATTACAGAAAAAGTTTTCTGACCCTTGCTCAATAAATAGCTGAAGAGAGGGATGATATCAAATCTCAGTACTTGGTTATGTGCTTAACAAATAGGTCTGTTCATAATGAGTAACAGGAGAAAGAATAAACAAAAACATGGAAATTATTTTCCCATTATAAAAGAGACCAAATATCTATAATATTTAAAAAGTCAATAGCCTTAAACATAAGATCTGAAACTCTAAAACTACTGGAAAAAAACACAGAGGAAAATCTACATGACATTGGTCTTGGCAATATTTTATATTTGACTCCCAAACTGTAGACAACAACAGTAAAAATAGACAAATGAGATCATATCAAACTAAAAAGCTTCTGCACAGCAAAGGAAATAATAAATAGAATGAAGAGACAACCTATGGATTGGGAGAAAATGTTTGCAACCCATACATCTGATAAGGGGTTAATATCCAAAATATATATGGAACTCAAACAGATCTATAGAAAGAAAACACATAATTTGATTTAAAAAATAGGCAAAGGATTTGAGTAGACCTTTCTCAAAAGAAGACATACAGTAACCAACAGGTTTGTGAGAAAGTGCTCAACATCACTAATTGTCAGGAAAATGCAAGTTAAAACCACAATGAGATGTTACCACCTGCCTGTTACCATGGCTATTTTCAAAAAGATGAATGATAACAAGTATGGCAAATATGTGGAGAAAAGGGAACCACTGTGCACTGTTGGTGGGAATGGAAATTAGTATAGCCCTTATGGAAAATAGTGTAGAGCTTCCTCAAAAAATTAAAAGGAGAACTACCATATGATCCAGCAATCTCACTTCTGGGTATTTACCCAAACAATTTGGAATTAGTACGTGAAGAGATGCCTGTGCTTCCATGTTAATTTCAATACTATTCACAGCAGCCAAGATATGCAATCAATCTAAGTGTCCAGGAACCAATCAATAGATAAAGAAAATGTGGTCTAAATGCACAATGGAATACTACCCTGCTTTAAAAAAGGAAGAGATTTTGTCATTTGTGACAACATAAATGGAATTGGAGAACATTTGTACTAAGTGAAATAAATCAAGTACAGAAAGATAAATATTGCATATTCTCACTTATATGTGGAATCTAAAGCAATCAAACTCAAAGAAATGGAGAGTAGAATGGCAGTTACCGAGGCTGGGGAGGAGAAAATGGGGAGATGATTGTTGAAGGGCACAAATCCTCAATTAGAGAAGAGAAATAATTGTTTTTTACTTTGAGATATACTGCACATCATAGTTAATATATTAATAATAGATAATAATGTACATTTCAAAATTACCAAGAATGTAAATTTCAAAGGTTCTCATCACAAAATATGATAAGTATTTAAGGTGATGGATCTGTTAATCAGCTTGATTTAATTATTATTCCACATTGCATTCATAAATTATCAATTTGTACCCCATATATAAAATATATAAAATTATAACTTGTTGATTTATAGTTAAAAATATAAAAATGAAAATAAATGAAATAAAATTGGGTACAATTGAAACAATGAAAATAAATTATATATAGGTGACCAACACAATCACTACATTTTAAAATTTATAATATCATGAATGTACAAATTCATAGGAGAAGACTTTATAGGAACATACTCAATGAAAACTCTGCCAGGCTTTTCTCCTTCTTTTTTCTAAACTTGTTCAGTTTTAGAGCTGACTGAATTCTCTTAGCTTTTATCTTAGCTTTTATCCCATTTAATAAAAATGGATTACAAAATTGCTCTGTATAATTAATAGTTTGACCTAGGCTTCTCTGATTGTTTATTGATTGTTTCAATTCCGTAGATGGCTAGCAACATGAAAATACCAGTAATATAAAATGTCTAATGGAAAACCTCTTCATAATAGAAGCATGCTTCTGGAAACAACAGACAATATAATAATTATCGATCAGCATTTAATAACTAAGTACATTAGTAGGTTTGACTTATAGGCTATGAATTTTCCCTTAACAGAAAGTAACTTTGAATCCATCTCATTCATCTTCAATTCAGCCTCTAGAATTTGGTCAAATATAGGCACATGGCTTTCCATTCTGTCATGGTATTTTGTGTTGTTCTTTTATGTTTGGTTTGGCTTAGTGTTTGCTGCTTCTTTTTACATTTCTTTAAATTCTCTAATTTGAAAAAAAAAAGACTGCAGACATACTGTCAAATAATGAAGAAAAAATAATTTCTTAAAAACTTAAAAGGCAAAAAATATCAATGTGGTAAGCTTTTAAAATGTATAAGTTGTTCTTTTTAAAAAGCATATTTCTGTCTCTCATTTTTTAAAAAAGGCTATCTCTCAAAATTTTCACATACAGCAACTAAAAAGTTGTTCTGAGAAGGGTCACTGATGCAGTTTCTGAGAAAAGATTTCCAGGACACCTTTGATAAAAGAGAAAAATCACCCCCAGAAGGAATCTGTCTTCACTCCACGCTTCTGACTAGGCTTTCCTCTGGCTAGTGATTAGAGCTGACTAACAATTCAACAACATCACAAAGGGGAGAAGTGCTTTTTAAATACGGGTTAATGGTTTTGTAAATTTAGTGCCTTAAGCGAAATTGAATTAAACACTTAGCCATTCATCTTAAGCATCCTTAACAATTGAAAGCTCCACACTATGCCCACAACCCAGAAATTCACATAACTTTTACTGAGAGCTTCCTCTGGCAAACCTTGGAAAGGATTAATGAGGAGAAAGCATATCTGGACTCTGCTCTGGGGAAATGTGGCCTGGAGGGAGAGAGGACACTAGCAGACTAACCACCCCTTCAGAGAGGAGGATCACTTGATAGGCCAGTGACAGTCGGTCCAACTTAAAATAGTTTTTTGCTTATGCAAACCTTGTATGATAGTCATGTTAATGAATGCAAAGATGTATGACTAACATACTTGTCAGCGCCCTGTTTACCTAATACCTTCTCTCAATACCTTTCTTATATAATTGGTATACTTCCTTTCACATATAATGTCATTGGTTTAAGATCTCATTGCTAAAGATGATTTTACTTTTGAGTTTATCATTTGAGACTTTTTTTAGGTTATCATCCAGCATCAAAGCCTGAACCTTAGAGAATTAAACTCACTTAAGGTTGAGGTAGTCATCATTTCATAGTTTATATATTTCTCCACATTTTTAGTTAATTCCAGAAGGCATTCAATCATATGGAGATGTGATATAGTAATTTTGTGTTTTAGAATTGTTGTACAATTTTAGAAGTCTCAGTTATTAACATAGTTCTTTGATTTTTATTTATCGAAAGAAATCACAACTGAAACTTTGTGGAGACATTATGTTCTTTTGTTATGTACTACTTTTAGCCATTAGCCAAATTATAATATATAGTAATTTTGATCTTTTCTATTTTTATTCTACAAATACTAAATTATCATCAAGATGGAAATAATTGCATTGATTACATTTTTAGTTAACTAATTCCAAGTTTAAGTAACAGATATAGGAAGTCATAAATTTACATCTAAAAATTAACTAAATAGTCATAGTCCATACATTTCAGCCAACAACTATGGAGCATCTACTGTGCTGAAGATGCCAAGATGAATCGGACAAACTGGTACAAAATCCAGTACCATTGTTTATACTGCCAGCCTCAGGGAGAAATGAAGAAAAATGGGTTTGCAGGTTAGAGGCTGCAAAAGCATTTTATTTTTCCTGCAAAAGCATGTGTCCAGGGGTAGGGGGTAGTTTTACCCTTCTGGTTTTCTAGGCTGCTTGATTTTTTTAACAATGTTCATAAAAATATATATTTTGTAAATAATAACTGTGTCTCAAATTTATATTGAGAATTGTTCTCCTAGAGTATTCAATTTTTTAAGAGATGAAATAAGCTCAAATATGTAATAATCTTAATAGGTATCATAATCCCCATTCACCCATGAAAATATTTTTCTTCCAAATACAAGAAAAATAATGTTGTTTTTTATGGCTTTTCCTACCCCCTATAAATAAGGACAAAAAATTTTTTGACTGTTTTTTTTTTTTTGAAATATTGGTCAAATGAATCTTGTAGACCAAGCTCAATTGCTCCTAATCCAGAAAGCTTAGAATTATTGTCCTGAAAGCAAAAGAAAATTTTTTTATGAAAAGATGAAAAATTATCTTTTATAAACTATCTCTACTTTAGTTACCTTTTGCTTGCTATAAACTGTTTAACAGAGCAAAGCAAAATTTTCCCCTTGAGTATTTAAAGTGCTCTTAGGTTGTTCTGATTTGGGGAATAGAACTTCAGGAGGTAGCATTCCTAATTCTCTATAATAACATTGAGGGACTATGCTGCCCGATAAACTTGGGTATTGTGTGGTTGGTGCATACCCTTTTACAGCACACATTGTTGCTTTGCCCTGGTAATTAACCCAGTGCCCATTAACAAAATAAACAATATAAATTAATTTGGGCACTAATTTTAGTATAGATAATAAAGCTTCAAATAATGGCCTATTTGTCATCCTGTCACCGAAATCTAAAGTACCCAAGATCCTGATGAGGTCAATAAGTACAACAGTTGAAGTGGCAAAAATTATATATATGAAAGTTTAAAGTTCAATTTTTCAGAACATTAAAAATTTCTTTTAATTATCTTTAGAAAATAGATCAGCAAAGTACTGCATTTTTTTGATAAAGATTATAGGCTATATTAACACCTGTATTATTTCTTTCTATATATATTCCTAAACTTTTATTTTATTATTAATAAAAGCAGTAGTAATAATTTTTCTTTTATGATTTTTTTAATGTATTAAAAGCCAAGAAGCAAAAATATTTTAATTCCTGGGCTGTTCATTCAAATTTTTTTTCTTTGAGTGAATGTATCCTATTTTCATCATTTGTTCACTGTTACATTTCTGAATGCCAATAGATGATATATATAGGAAAACATTTTAAATTGAGGATCATTAACCTTATTGGTGTGCCACTTAATATATTTATATTCAGATTCTGTATGTGGTGTTGTTTTTTAAAGAAAATTATATCTTCTTTATTATTCAAATTAATATCAAAACACTAAGTTTTATTGAACTAATCAGCTTCAATGGTGGCTATATATTTTTATTCCATTTTATAGCCATTTTGGCAAGAGGAATTTTGACTAGAGGAGACAGAAAGAGAAAAGGGAGAAAAATAGATGGATGACCACAATAGATAAAACCATAAAGAATGTAAGAAATAAAAGTGAGGGAGAAGAAATGCATAGGCCAATGAAGAAAATGGGCAAGTAATCACAAAAGAGAAAAAAGGTGTATAAATACTTACAAAAGTAAAAGTGCTGAAAAGAGAAAGAAATAGGTAGATGATATAGAAAAAAAGTTTAAAAGGCTCAGTAGATATTATAAGGATTCCATTTAGGAAATAGCCATCAGAGAGTTGTAGTGTTTATATGTTCCTATTTGAAATGTATACTAATTCACACTGATGGCTTTGGGGTTGTTCTAACGTTTCAATTGTTTGTAGTTCTGCACTCATAAGCATACCTTGTGTAAATAAGCACATTCTCTGTGTGACAAGGATAAGGAAAGCTGGGTATGGATGGTATCTGGTTTTCCAGGCTGAGAACTACAGATGCATCCCTAAAAATGTTAATGTACATGTGTCTATCCATATGCACACACACATAAATAAATGATAAAAAAATTATTATATTAACTGCTAGCAAAAATTATTGTATTCTGTTTGAAGAAATACCCTTTTAAGCCTCTTGACACTTGACATAAAAGATGAGATGCTGTGGGCATGAAAGAAAGGGGCCGTCAACATACCAAAGGAATGAGTGCTCTTTCCATGCAATAAGGAAAGGAAATCATAGGTTTTCCTGCAGAAAGCAGAAGATAGAGGGAGAGAAGACTAGGGTGAGGGAAGATGGGGGAAAATAGAGTCTAGGACTTAGTGAAGAGCCATTACTTTCCAGTTGAATGTGTTTGTCTTGCTGTTATTGAGTCACTGTTCTGTGTCTGTTTACAAAACTTCCAAAAGTCTGCACTGTTCACAAATGCTTGGGGTAAGGGGATTTTCTTACAGAAGGTGAGACACTCAAGCATAGAAAGAACAGGTAGGTATAGCAGCTTAGCTCAAGAAACAGAAGATGGCATTAGAAAATAAATCACCCCACTGCCTAACCCTCCAAAAATTCAGGAAAAGTTAGTTTGGGGAGGACTTGACATCGATAATCTGTAGAATTGGGGTGACTGCGAGATCTCAAGTTAATTTTGCCGAAATTTCTGAGGGTCTGGGGGGGGCAGGTCACAAGATTACATAGATTTCTGTCCAGATCTAAGATGATCAAGGTGTTTGGAGTTTAGCTTTGTTTTTTTCCCCATCTTGTCAATTTATTTCTCACAAAATCTGACCAAAGCTTTGATCCACAGTAGATGTATCTAAGTATGTTTTTAAATACATGCTCAATACTGAAGAAAATAGGTTGCTCTTAGACTATCTGTTCCAACACTGAAGATGGAGACAGTAAGAGTGATAGTGACACGACCTCTTAAAGAAGAAAGATGTGTTGATAATACTGAGGAAAGGAAGAGCATGTCTTTGACCTTCAGCCTAACCTGAGTTTGCACGTCAGCTCCTGTGTTATCTCAGACAGATTTCTCCACCTCATAGGCCCTGTGGAATGTGGATGATACTAGGTTCTACTTCAAAATTTCTGTGTGTGTATTAAAAGAAATAATGCACACAGTGTGCTTAGCAAATCCATGGTGCACAATTACAGGGTAATTATTACCACTAACATTATCGTTAAATAGAAAAAAGTCTCAAAACCAATGGGAATTTAGAGCCCAGTATATTCCACAAATATGAAGGGAGTAAAACTTAAATTAAGCCTTAAGGAATGCATACATTTTGTATAAGGTGGAAGAAGTATAATCTTAAGTTAGCTAAGAGGAAAACCACACACAAATGTAGGAATTAACACATCACGTATGGGATAGGGGGAGGCTACGTGTTGATAATTTAGGGTAGGTACAAGGTGTGATGGCAGGGAATCAGTTAGGTATTAAGAATGGGTCTGGGATATAACAGACCTTGAATTTCAGAGGAATTTTAGCTCAATATGAGAGGTCAGAAAGAGCCATTATACATTTTGGAGCATGGTGGTATAGAAAGTTTAATCAATTGTGTTATGTAAGAAGAACTGAAGTTCAAAGAGACTCTTTTTGAGAACATACTGGAAAGCTCTACAGTTATTGAGGAATGAGGTGATGAGGACTTAGAATAATTTTGGCTGAAAATGAACTATTACATTAAGCTCTAAGTCTGTAAGTAAAGAACAAAGAATATATAAGAATCCATATGTAGAGAATAAAAGGTAATAATGCTATAGGTAAAATAGTAGTGAAATAAAAGCATTATAGCTCATCTATAAACCTAAATCAAGTGTCCTTAATTTAGTATAAAAGGATCTAAGGATGAGAGTATAAATATAGCACACTTTTTATGTTTTGGACATGAAAGCAATTTTTGTGAGTTTAACCAATGGGAAATTGGTAATTTTGGATAAATGATAGGCCCTATACTTGAAACATTAAGACCGAGAACATTAAACTAAATAGATATAATTTTGAGAGTTCCACTACATTAAAATTTAAGAATAGCATTCTAAAAACAGCCAGACTTGAGGGTACCATATTGTATAAAAATGTTATCTTTTTACTATTAGAAATGGTATGGCTGGTTGATTTTTAAGGGGAACAATGATCAGATCCTTTAAAGTTGGCCATGTGGTTTCAAGGTTTCAAGTTATCAAAAATCAATAAATTTACTTAACACTTGTAGTCACCTGCTTCAAGACAGAGTTTAGAAACCATCAAAATAGACAGTATTGAAAGGCACTAGAAGAAATGCATGTGATTGGGATTCTATAATGTGTTTGTTACAATCATATTGTACACTGATGTTAGCTCTGAGTTTCCTGACAGCTAAGACAAAGAGGGAAACATGAAATGGTTTTTTATAATGTTTATAAAAATAATTGAAACTAGATCTGCAGAGACTAGCATACTTATATTCAAGTGCTGAAGGTTTAATAATCAACATGAATATCTTCAACTTGAATATTACAGACATGCTATTTAAGACAGCAAATACTTTAGTGGAGACATTTCCTTAAGAGAATAGAAGGCACAACATTCCAGGTCAACAAAAGTCAAAGAAAATATTATAGATAATAATATAATTTAGGGTTAGTTGTGATAAATTTTAATGACTTTTCAAAACCTATCAGTTTTTACGCAGCTTAACGTGAGAGATTGTGAAATCGACTCAGGATTAATTTGGGAATGGAAGAAAAGAAGATCTCTTCCCTAATTCCTTTTACAGGAAATTATTTATCTTTTTTCCATTTTGGAAAATCTACATTTATTATTTTAAGAACACTGAATGCTTGTAATGTCCAAAGTTGTTTGAGTGATTTCAAAATAAACACACATATATATTTACAACAGTGCTAAGAACTTTCTGGAAGGAACAAGCAGGAACACAAGAGGGGACTTCCTGTGTGCTGAGTGTGGAAGTAGCCAAAAAAGAAAATCAGTGTAGTATTATGAAGAAGGTTGATGGTAAACCTCTTGCTAACTAAAGGAAGAGGAATGATTATGGTTAAGTGGTAAGTCCCATCTCTCTTCATTCCTAGTAATTTCCTCTTTGAGGAAGCTCTCAGGCCTCGGCAAAAAGATAGCTCTTCTTTTGCTCTTTCTGAATAACTAATGGAAGGCTATTTTCTGTAAGGTAGAAAAACATTGTTCTGAGTAGTTTGCCAGTATTTATAGTGGTAATTGGGCAAGTTTTAGAGTACAGCAAAAGGCACAATTAATGACAAAATAACTGGACAAAAGTATTCTGCAAAGCAACGTATTTAAGACATAACATAAAAATTTTTGCTACATGACAATATCAAAGGATTTATATCTTTCTCCTTCCAAACATGTGTACCCCCTAATATGCTGAAATAAAAAACTAAAATAAAAAATGAAAAAAAGATTTATAATAAAAACATGCCCACCCCTTTTCAGGTAATAGATGTTTGTTTTATTATTATCTATGGATGATTTAAAGCATTTTTACAGTCTCAACTTCTGTATTCATCAAATTGGTAAGGTAGTATTTAATGGCATAAATTGTCAACTAAGTCAAAATGGTTTATGTGTGTGCTCATTCATTCACTTATTCAAAAATCTTGAGTGCCTCCTATATGGCAGAAATATTATTAGCTGGTACATATAGAATCTGTTATATTTCAGACATAGTATTAAGTGCCTTATATGTATTAATACACTTAATCTCATAAGGAGCCAATGAAGTAGATGATTCTCCAAGATTTATGGGAAGGAAAAATGAAGCACAGAGAAGCTAAGTGATTTGCATAATATTGCATAGCTAAAAGGTGTTGGTGCTGGGGCATGAAAAGGCAGTTTGACATTAGAGGCAGAACTCTTGAACGGCATGACACATTGCTTGTTGAGTCTTGAGTGATAAAGCTGAGAATAAAATGTGGGACAAACTCTACAGGTCCTGCCCTCAAGACTGTGAGTGTAGAGCTCTTGTCTTGTTGTTTCAATAGATTTAGGGGGTACCAGTGGAATTTTGTTACATGGATATATTATATAGTGGTGAAGTCTGAGCTTTTAGTGCGCTCATCATTTGAACAGTGTATTTATACATTGTACCCAACACGTAATTTTTCATCCCTCACCTGTTCCCACCCTCCACCCTTCTGAGGCTCCAGTGTCTATTATTCCACTCCCTATGACCATGCCTGCTCAGAGCTTAGCTCCCACTTGTAAGTGAAAACATGCTGCATTTGATTTTCTGTTCCTGAATTACTTCACTTAGGCTAATGGTCTCCTTTTCCTTCCAAGTTGCTGCAAAAGACGTTATTTCATCCTTTTTTATGGCTCTTTATTATCATCACCATCATCTTATTATAATAAAATATTATAATATAGTAATATAATAAATCCTCACATACCTCTCGACTGTCTCAAAGAGTTATAAGCAATTTGCCATTCTCAAATCATATAGCCTTCCTCAATTTTGTAAACGTTATTTTAACGCGAATACCAAACACCAGTCTATTTCATTTTTTTTAGTGTGGTAAGAATGCGATATGGGATCTAACATTTAAAATTTTAAGTGCACAAGACAGTAACATTATTTACAGTAACAATGTTGTACAGCAGAATATCTAGAACTTTTTCATCTTGCATACCTTTATATCCATTGAGCAGCAAACACCAGACTTTTACACCCATAATATTGTATTTAATTTAGAAGAAACACCTTTTTCATTATTGGAAATGACCAAGGGCATTGTTTTGGATAAGGATAATTGTTTTGTTTTTTTTTGAAACAGAGTTTCCCTTTGTCACCCAGGCTGGAGTGCAGTGGCATGATCATAGCTTACTGTGTACCCTTGAACTCCTGACAATCTTCTTGCCTTAGCCTCCAGAGTAGCTGGTACTATAGGTATACACCACCATGCCCAGCAAATTGTTCTTCTTTTTTTTTTTTTAGAGACAGGGTCTTGCTATGTTTCCCAGGCTGGTGTTGAACTCCTGGCCTCAAGAAATCTTCCTGCCTCTGCCTAGCAAACTTCTGGGATTAAAGCATGAAACACCAGGCCTGGTTTGGTTAAGATAATTTTAAGATTTTTCCATTGACCATTAAAATCTTAGATACATTTTATGTTTTAACTTTGCAGACAGCCATTACAAGGTATTTTGCTGGGACCTCCAGAATGTGTGATTTATGCTTGCATAGGTTGTGCCCTGAAGAAGATTTTAGCTAGGGGAGTAAGTGTGAGCTGAAATTGAGCCGAAGCTTACTCCCCAAGCAGCTCAGGAGGTACATTTTTCTAATTTGCAGTAAGATGTCTTAGAGGCCAGTGGTCCTGACTGTAGCAACTTGCACTCAAAGGCATTTCATGGGCCTTCTGAACATCACACTAATTCAAAAGCAGACTTCTGTTAATAAAGGGCTTCCCCTTCATAATTTAACAACTGGAACTAAATTCAAAAAAATTCTTTTGCTGCTATTGAAATATAATTGTGACAGTCTGCTAGTGCAAACATATTATTGTGTAATGACTGTGCAAATTGATTTTCTGTATGATTATCTCTTATAATATTGATAGTACTACACAATTTCAAAAATTAAAATTGATATTTTTAATGCTAAAATGAGTAAATACTAATCAGAATGCCAGCAGGTACAATATCTTTGAATGAAAATAACCACATTCAAACTGCTGTTTTAGTTCGTTTTGGTACATGGTCTGCATAGTTAGCATGATAAATATGAATAGAATTTTCATACTAACATTTAATTAAAATGAAATTACCTGTCATTGTTATCCACTACACAGAAGCTATTATTTATGTTGATTTTATTCTAATACCATATTAGGCTGAGATTGAATTTGTATCAGTGTTTTTTTATGAATTGAATTATTACTGATTACTCAGTTTTTAAAAAAGCCAAGGAGTAGGCTGGTCGTATGGTAGGGGTTTATCAGAACTTATTAGCATTAGTGTCACTAAAGTTTGTAAAGTTTGTATTCAACCCCCCTACTGCTAAATTTGGCTAAAAAAAAAAAAAAGCCAAGGAGTAGATGCTATTGCCATGCACGTAGACAAAGCATATTTTCCTTTTCTTTGAAGAGTTAGAGGTTAGAAATGGAGTAATTCAGTGTAACTGTAATTATACACTATGTTTCTGGTTTGTCCGTTTGGCTTGTTTAGATATTTTGATGCTTTTAATACCTCTCATATTGATTTACAATTTAGTATCTGAGATAACACTGAGAATAATTGTTTTAAGTATTAATATATCTCTGTCTATTCTTCCATCATGTTATTACTATTGTGATTATTTTTACTCACTACAAAGTAGCAATTTATAATCAGGATAGGAGTGATATTCATGGTCTATCCATCCATCCATCCACCCTTTCCCCCGCCCTCCATCCTTCATATACTGTGGATTTACACTGAAGGGTAACTGGAGTTAGGTATTGTAAATCTCTATTTTACCAATAGAAACACAAACCCCTTAATATGCAATTCAAAAATTCACAATACTTGGTTTTTTAACAGTTGCTCCTATTGACTGTTACAATATAGCATAATAATCTGTAAAATCACCTGGTTCTAAGGAAATGACACTCAGTACAGTCAAACAGGAAGAAATGTCAGTGGTTTACATTGCCCTTGACTAAGTTAAACAAAAAAATTCACTGTGATTCTGAAGCATTTTCTTTGGGACAGATATTGTTACATTGATAACAAAGCAACAACACAGCACGATGTTTATATTCTACTAAATGCGATTTTGAGTTTTAAGAATAAACTTTTTCCCCCATAAAAGACATATGCATTATTTTAGTTGGACAAATGGAGGCAAAGCAAATTTCTCTGCCTCAAGTTCAAGATTGAGTACTCAAGTTTAGGTAGGTATAGTGTAGTTTAACTTAAAAACAAGTGTCTAGTTCCTTTGTATGCAGCAAATATTATATATCACTTAACTTTTAGTGGAGAGGAATGGTCAAATCATTAATTCCAATGATCCTATGACAAATCACATAATTTATTAAAAATATCAAATTTTATAAGAAAAAAAAGTAGAACATGCAAATAATATTAAATATTCATCTATTAGTTATACTAACCAGGGAGGAAAGGAAAGACAATTAATAGACATCATATATGAACAGCTTTTCTAGTATGTTGGTCAAGGGCTGGTTGTTATTATCTGTTTTAATCTCTTGTAAGGACTTGCAGTGAGAGGAGAGAGTATCATTTCTCCACAACCCAAACTATCCAGAGTTTATTTGGAAGAGGCAATGAGCAACAAATAAGCTGTCAGCAATGTAAAACCAACTTAAAATTTAAAATTGAAACTTAAAATTTTATTTGCCAACTTAAAAATTTGAGATAAATTGCAAGGAGCTATGATACCATTACTTTTTAACCTCAAATTCCTTGAGCAACTTCATGAATTTTCTAACATTAATTTATGGCTAAAGACATGTATGATGAGACAATTTTGTGTGTTAGAAGCTTGTAATTATAGGTGAGGGTTACTTAAGGAGAGGATTTAAATTTTTAGTATCCCAGATTAACCAGTAGCACATGTCTTTGCAACACAGCTTCATTTTACTGTTAGGCTTTAAAGTGTTGGACATTTTGTATGTGTGTGTGCGTGTGTGAGATTCATGTTTTTATTCCTTATAATTGACAAATAATAATTGCATACACTTATGTGGCACAATGCAATGTTTTGCTCTATGTATACATTATAAAAATTCAATCAAGTGAATTAGCATATCCAATACTGCACCAATTTATCATTTGTTTTTGTGGTGAGAATGTGAAACATTTAACAATTTTGAAATGTACAATATGTTATTAACTGTGGTTACCATACAATGCATTACATCACTAAAACTTATTTCTCCAGTCTGACATTTTGTACCCTTTGATCAACTAACATCTTCCATTTCCCCATCCCTCCTCCTCCCCTCTAGCTTCTGTAATCCACCTTTCACTCTGTTTCTGTGAAATCAACTTCTTTAGTTTCCACGTACAAGTTAGATCATACCATATTTGTCTTTCCACTCCTGGCTCATTTCACTTAACATACTGTTTCCCACTATCAGCCATGTTGTTGCAAATTACAGAATTTCCTTCTTCTTAAAGGTTGCATATTATTCCATTGTCTATATATATGGCATTTTCCTTATCCTTTCATCTATTCATGGACACTTAGGCTATTTCCATATCTTAGTTATTGTGAATAATGCTGAAATGAACATCAGAATACAGGTATCTCTCTGACATACTGATTTTAATTCCTTTGGCTATATGCCCAGAAGTAGAATTGCTAGATCATATGACAAGTCTATTTTTGTTTTTTTAAGGAACTGCCACACTGTTTCTCAAAATGGCTGTACTAATTTATGATCTCACCAACAGTGTGTAAGGGTTCCCTTTTCTCCACATTCTTTCCAATATTTGTTATCATTCTTTTTCTGATAATAGCCATTGTAATAGGCATGCGGTAATATCTCACTGTGGTTTTAATTTGCATTTCTCTGATGATTACAGATGTTGAACATTGTTTTTTCATTTACCTGTTGGTCATTCCTATCTCTTCTTTTGAAAAATGTAGTTCTGATTCTTTGACAATTTTATGATTTTTTTCTTGCTGTTGAGTTGAAATCTTTATATATTTTTGATATTATTAATATTAATAGCTACTTATCAGATGTGTAGCTTGCAAATATTTTTTCCCAATCTGTGGGTTATCTCTTCGTTTGGTTAATTGTTTGCTGTGCAGGAGCTTTTTAGTTTATTGGAATCCCATTTGTCTATTTTTGCTTTTGTTGCCTGTGCTTTTAGAGTCCTATCCAAGAAATCATGTAGACCACTGTTGTGTAGCTTTTCTCGTATGTTTTCTTCCAGTAGCTTTACAGTTTCAGGTCTTTTAAGTCTTTTATCCATTTTGAATTGATATTTGTGTATGTTATGAGAGAGGGTCTGATTTCGTTCTTCTGAATGTGGATATCCAGTTTTTTCCAGCACCATTTATTGAAGAAAACTGTCCTTTCCCCATTGTATGCTCTTGGCACCTTTGTGGAAAATCACTTGTTCATGAACACTTGAGTTTATTTCTGGGCTTTCTATCCAGTTCCACTGGCGGATGTTTCTTCCCAGTCAGCCCAACCAGAGATTCTAAGTGTCTCTCAACTCTGTGTTTGTCCAACGTGCTGTCTTTGTTCTGAGTGGCTCCAAGAGATCAGAGAGCATCAAGTTGTGCTATTGTTTTGAGAGAGGCAGGGTAGAGTTAGCTGGAAAGGTTGGGGTATTGAATGTGTGTTTCAGTTCCTTCTGTCTTTCCCTTCAGAGCAGCTGAGAGTCAGAGTTTATGTGTCACTCATTCTGCCCTACACAAAGGAGAGGGGCTGAGGCCCCTGCTCTTGATCAGACTGCTCACTTTGAACCTGGAAAGACAGCTGTTGGATGTTCACAAGTTTAAAAGTCACCTTTTTGTTCTCTGTGGTCTAGAAGACTCAGGAATGCAGAGCTCTGGCAACTCCCAGAACTAGGTGATTTAGAAGCCAGTACCCTGAGTGAAGACTGTAAAAGTTGAAGTGCTTTATCTACATAGAAACTAATTCCAGAGAGGGTCTGCATTTATTGCTGGATTAAGCCAGAGAAGAAGGTGCAGGGAGTGCCCATGCTCATGTCTGAGCATGCAGAAGGCTCACACCCTCCTAGCAGAGGGAGACTTCTGGTCTTGAGTGGCTACTTTCCCTTTGAGGCACAAAGAGGTCCCTCTGCTTTTGTCCAACAAGAGATTGCCAGAGTTTTTCTCTAGAGCAAGCTGGAGGAGAAGGCACAAGAGTGCTGCACATCCTGTTCTTACTGGGAGAGATCTTCAACCTCTTTCCACAGAAAGATGGCAAGCCTGGACGCATCCCTGGAGAAAGCCCAGGGAGAAGGCATGAGAAGTGCCATGTCTCCCATTTAAGCTCAAGGGGGCTTTTCCTTTATTTGCTATGTAGGCTCCAGGGACTGGCTTGTTGGAGGTCAGAACCACAAAAAGCTACTTGAAAAACTTGCAGCCAAACCCTGTCCAGGGTGAAGGGAGGAAGCTGGACTGATCCCAGGGGCAACAGCTGCTGGGAGTGCACACGTAGTTCAAAACCCCCTTTTTTTGTGCTTCAGAGAAATCCTCCAATGCCCTGCCCCTGCCAGTCCTCAAGCAGGGTGACTTAAGAATCAAGCCCTCTGGCAGTGACTGTAAATGCTGGGCACTATAGGTGTGGTACAAGCCACCAGGAGAAGCTGAGTGTTGGGGTTTTATTCCCAAGTAGAAGGCACTATGCTCAAGGTGGGGCTAGGGCCTGGGTGTATCTCCACTTTTTCTACCCATTTTAACACGGATATTTTCTTTGTTGTCCAGTATGTAGGAGTCTTTCAACTGGACTCTGGCTTTCTCTGAGAGATAATTGATCCATCCATAGATATTTACTTGCTGTGTCTTTGGAAGGAGGGAGAGTCAGGAGTCTCCTATTTCACCATGTCACTAGCTTCCTGTGTTGAATATTTTTGACTTGTGCTTATTTACATTTTGTTTATACATTTGTTTTTTTAATTAGTGATGCTACAATTCATGAATGCTGCTTTATGCTATCAATTATGAGTAGCCTTAGGTTAATTGCTATATTTAATTTCCTATTACAGCTACAGCTTCTTGTGGCTTAGAATTGCCTTAGAATGTAATAATTCTAGTCACAAAAGAAAATGCATTGAAATGGGCTAGACAGAAATTCATCTGTTCTCTCTTTTTATAAAAAGCAAAACAAAAAAGTACTTATAACTTGAAGCATTACTGTCCATTTGAAATAATAAACAACCTCTAAATTAAGACATAGCTGCTTATTTCTTTTAGTTTCTTTAAACAAATCCAGTAAGCTACAGTCAGAAGATATATGATCATTTGCCTCCTGATTTAATTTTAGACAATGCCTTTTAATCTTTTGATTTCATTTTAAGTTAAAGAGGCCATTTACCTTCTGTATTAATTGTTCTTGTTTATCAAGTGATCTGTAATTATTTGTAGATAAGATAATGCCTGTCGAGAGCAGCTTTTTTGTTCTCATATACCTCATGTAACATTTTCCTATATACCTTTGTAAGATTTTTATTTGCATTTATTTATTTAGGATCTTCACGTAAAATATAAACCCTGGTGCTTCCCTGTCTTTTCAGTTTTAGAAATTAAAGGAGAGAGGAAAGAACTTGAACAACTGATTCAAGTTCAGATTAAGTGTCTCATTGGAGCCTTTTATGCAAATGTTGAACCCTGCACTCTTGGACTGACATTTCACTGCTTGGGATCCCAACAAGTAAAGGCAAGAGTAATATTGGTTATTTAGATAAAAGTCATCAACCAAAATGTAGTGCTGAGAACTAAGAACACCAAAGGGCAGAAAGAAAGTTGCATATATAAAAAAAGAAATCCTGAGAATCTACCCCCGATAGGAGATAATTTTTACGTGGCTACATTTGGCTATGAAAAGTTGCTAGACTCCACTGTAGAATATGCTTAATGCATGTCAGTAAAATATGTATGCTCAAAGCATAAAGAAGATGTTTTATATTTGTAACTGCTTCCTGTGTGACAGAAATTGTAAATGTGTTCAGGAAAATGTTTTGTTTTGTTTTTTTCTCTTCTCCATAAAAATTACTCACTCCAACCACTGGATGGCTCCGCCAAGCTCTGCTCTTTCCAAGAGCTTTAACTCTGTTTTATCAAAGGGGGCACTGCTGCTTTTGTTCTGGTGACTTTTTTACCCACCAGAACAAATCCAATGGCCCTTGCTCAAATGGGGCTTCATTCATTCATTCATTCATTCACCATATATTTACAAGGCACTCAAACTATAATCTCTAAATCAGAAAATGTTATTGTTTACCTCTTCACATTGTGGATAATTCCACACCATTCTACTTCATAGAGTTGTGAAGGTCAATAAACATTTGTATTTTTTCAATCCCTTTTCATATATTCATATGAATTTTAATATTTGATTGTCACAATGTTTGAATTTACTTTAAGTATAAGATTATTTATAAATTCAGTGCATTGAAATTAGAAATTAGCAGCTGACTTTATAAAAATCATTAATAAAATTTATAATTATTTCCAAAACACAAAAAGGTAATCATGTGTACTAACCTCTAATAAGAGTTCTAAAGAAGTATAAATCCGTTTTTGTTCAGTCTTTCTGAGAATCTTTGTATAATTTGATAATAATGTCAAGTCTGAAGAGAAATAAATGCCTCTTTTCCTTTTCCTGTATCTTGGGCCTGGGAAGTTTTTCTTTTCTTTTTTTATTCTTCTCTGACAATCCTTTTGTATAGTTCTTTCAGCAGTAGCAATTTAGTCTAGTAAATAGGCACTCATCACATGATCTGGACGGTACTGATTTCTTCTCAGTCTGCCACAAATACATTAAGCTGTTCTGTTTCCATGGTTAGCCACTCTGTTTTCTGAAACAGGAGGTCTAAAGTTTATCCATTTTCTACAACTAGTTTAAAACTAAGCTATTCTTTCTTAACTGGTTCTGCTTTATGGGATCAAAACATGCCATGCAATTACAGATGCTGCTGTACCGGCAGACAGAATATCTAGAAGTTCAAGCTCACATTGCACATGTTATCTTCCCTTGAAGAAGTACACATGGTGAACTAATTCAAAACAATGTATTACAACGCTGTCTTGTGAGGTATTTCGTCTAAGAAAAAAGTGAAGTTAACCTTTTTCATCATGGCATTCTTGGATGTAAAATAATGATTATCATGATTATGAAATTTGTAGCAAAATAGATCCTGGTTTTACATATTTAGTTTTACTTTAATTGTGTTTATCATATTTAAAAGAACATATAATTTGTTGAGAAACCTACTAAAATGTCAAAATCATGAACTTTCATCCCAAACCAATCTTGTTATTACAGATGATCTTATTTCCATATCAGCAATAATGCTATGCTACTTCACTGTCAATATATTATATAGGCAAAACAAGATACAATGTATATCAATAAAGATTTTTTAAATGGTAGTATAGGCTTCTGAAAATCAATATACACATGCTATCACTTTTTTCTATGAAATAAAAACAGAGATTTCCTCAACATTAGGAACAATTTTTCAAGTTATTTTAATGCTTTCTCTCAATAAGTATAAACATTTTTTTGTTTGCAAAATATACATTTTATGTAGACTGTAGATACTTAGAAAAGAATAAACTGGTCTTATTTCAAGAAAAAAAGATATGAAGAAAGCAATTACAACAGTAAATTGAAGAATTACCTGAACTGGAGTAATGATGGGGCAGGGGTAAGGGGAATATATAAAATTTTACAACACATTTGAGCATACCTGAATACCTGAAATATCTATCTGTAAATTTAAAAATATATCTAAAATTATATTTATATCTTAAAATGTACATATAAAATCTTTTCTATAATAATCATATTATATAATAGAATGATATATAAAATATCTATATAATCATAACTCTTACAAATGTTCTACAAATATGCTGATTTACATTTTAAAGCGGTCCTTGGAAATAGATACTTCTGTTATCCAATTTTATAGTTGAGGAAACTGAGGCACGAGAGGTAAAATAACTTGCTAAAGTCAACAGGTCTAACATGTCATGGAGGTGGGATTTGGACCCAGGCAACCTGGTTCTACAGGTGTTGGGCTCCAATGCCACACTCTGTCGCTTCTCCATGGTAAGGTACATTATCACAGAACTGTCTTTATACTGTAGATAAGATAACTTTTACTTCTTTTAGGCTTGTAATGTCTTTCTCGGACTTAACTTTTTTCCTCAGCATGCTTTTAAATTTAAATATATCAAAGCTGTCATACTCAAAGTTATTTATATAGGTCTACAGCAATAAAAATACTTTAAAAATGACTTCTCACAGTTAGACACTGATAAAGGAATTTAAGTTGTTATATCATCAAATTTCATTGGTTATTATATTAATATAAAAGTTAAAATATAATAGTAAAAGCCTTAATCCATGTGTCCGGGTGAGACTTTCCAATAAGGCTATAAAGATTTTAGTAGTTTCGGATACAGATTGGACAAACAAATATTAGAAAATAATACTGAACACAAAATATAGTTAACTCACTTCTTTAGTAGACTTTGTTAAAAGTATACAGCTCATACATTTGAACTCACTTTGTTTTGTCTCCTTATACTCTTTGAAGATGTACTTGACATATATGTGTATATTTGGGATTCGATTCCTTTCTAACACGAATTGATTATCCTGCTTGATGTCTATCAATGTTAAACGAGTTAAGTTGAACTGAATCTGGTTCTTTTTATTTTCGCATGTGCTAATAAAAACAGTTTTCGGTGTAGCTGATCTAATGTAGCCGGACAGCAGAATAGCAGGTGTCTGGCTGTGTCTGCATCCCATCATCCAGGCATGGCCGCGCTGTCAGCTACTAGTAAACACTCTCCTTGAGTGACAACCCAGCTCCTGCTACGTGGAGGGAGGAAGAGGCAAATCCGTTCTTTTGATTTTACAGAGTAAAAGTGTCCATTTCCTCTAATGCAGTGGTCCCCAACCTTTTTGGCACCAGGGACTGCTTTCACAGAAGACAATTTTTCCGCGGACGGTGGGAGGAGGATGGTTTCGGGAGGATTCAAGCACATTCCATTTATTGTGCAGTCAAACCACTCTGCTAATGACGATCTGTATTTGCAGCTGCTCCCCAGCGCTAGCATCACTGCCTCAGCTCCACCTCAGATCATCAGGCATTAGATTCTCATAAGGAACACGCAACCTAGATCCCTCGCATGTGCAGTTTACAATAGGGTTCGTGCTCCTGTGTGACATTCCCGATCTGACAGGAGGGAGGCAGAGCTTATACAATGATGCGAGTGATGTGGAGTGGCTGTGAATAAAGATGAAGCTTCGCTGGCTGGCCTGCTGCTCATCTCCTGCTGTGCAGCCTGGTTCCTAACAGGCCACGGACCACTACCAGTCTGCGGCCTGGGGGTTGGGGACCACAGCTTTAAAGTATTTCATAGCAAAGCAAAATTCCTTTCAAACTTCAGTACATAGATGATTACAACTCCCTTAATAATTTTATGTGACAATAGATATCTGAATTAATATTTTCTCTGTAACAGCAGCCAAGAAAATACACTGCATATAGATTATTTAAAATATTGGTGGAGATTATATAATAAAGAACGTTTACATAATGTTTCCAAATTGTCATTTTTGCAATAATGAATCACCATATATTCAACTATGAAATCCTTCTGGTGATAGCCTACACTTTTCAGATATCGCAGTTCTACAGTTTAGGTTTTGTTTCTCTTTTGTGTGGTGTTCTTGAGTGGCTGTGATTAGGTATACTTCAAATAAAGATATTAATGCATAGAGATAATGCCTGTAGCTTAGGAGGTATAAATGGCTCATTTTCTTTTCATTCAGGAACAAATTATATAAATTCAATATAACGCTGAGGCAGAATGTTACATGCAGTAAGAAAGTGATACCAGCTTCGATAGAGCTTTTCAAAATGTTTTGTTTATTTTCATGTTAAGGTTGCAATGTAAATTGATCTTTCTCCCTTTTCCCCCCAGGATGTGATTCTATAATCAGAACTATTTTTTCCCCCTTTCCTTTAAGCATACTGAAGGTTTGTAGAATAGTTCATATGGCTTCCAAAGTGGTAGATTGATTTAATTGACCAAAACTTAGCAGGGAGTGGTCATCTCATTGTAAGAGTATACTAATAAAGAAAGGGATTTTCTATTTCCATTTGTACAATTCAATCAAGTTTCTTTGAGTTGCTGAGTTCAAACATTAGAGTTAAAAGATCACCAATAAATAAAGAAAATGAAAGTTATTTTCTAAATGGCTTAATTTCCATAAAACAGAAAAATGCAATAATGTAAGATTTTCTGATCTTTTAAAATCAGATATTAATTAAGAACCTATTAAAATTACTCTTATTCTGTTCTCGTTAGAAGCTCTACTAAGTTTTTCAATGTTTACAGACAGATGAATTTTATAATTGTTTCCAAAAACAAATTGTAAAGTATGTGCGTGAGGAGATTTTAATTGACAATATTTTTGCCTTAAGGATGATGATACACTTAGGAAGAAAACAAACAAGAAAAATAGGGTGGCCGGGGTAAAACATAACTTAAACAAAACAAACCTCAAGTTCTCAAGTACTAAACGAAGCATTATTTCTATCAGAATAATTTGATTATCAGAGATTCAGATAGAAATTTTGAAATAATTAAAACAGGGAGAACTTTCTAATTTGTTTTACTTTACAGTGACCTAAAGGTAAGTGCTACTCTGTCTGGTTTTCACTTTAAAAAAATCAGAATCTCCCTCTGAACTCACTGTCTGCATCTCAGGTCTCATTTTCATTTTGTCTTAAGTGCTTTGCAGAGCTTGAAACTTTCTGCATGCTGAGAACAAATGCAGGCTACTTACCTGCATTTAAGTACTACTTACTTTTTTAAGTGCTACCTAACAGACTCCTTGGAATGAGAACATGACAATAACAGTGGCTGCCGCAGCCTTAAAACCAGAAAATATGGAATGTGGAATGCAGACTGAACCTCAGTTTGGCCTGTTCCCAGAATAAAGTGACATGGTTCCAAGTGAGGGTGTGCCATGGGGTACAAGTGCGTAGGCGTAATGGACAAGACCAAGGATAGAGTTGTTTTTCTACACACGTTCACACACAAAGGTGTTCTCCTAAGTATGGATGCTTAAAACATCAAAAAGGAAAATAATTTTCGACTGTGGTCATAAAGGCAAAGCGTAAAAATATCTGGAATGGAGAGTAGCCTCCATGTGGGATTAGTGGGTTCATTTTTTTTTCCCCACCAATTTTACTCAAGACTTGAAATTTTCCTATATTAAAGATCTTTCCCTTTGTAATCTAAACGTTTTCAGTTTTTAGAAGTACCATTTAAATATGTAAAAATATCTGGCAAAAATAACTACATTGTTTACGCACAATTAATAGACCTTCGCATCTTAATGATGACAGGGCCACATGGGAACAAACTGATAGGGAGGATGGAGCTATAAAGAGAAATGGATCTGGAGAAAACAAAAAAAGAAAGACATTAGACAACTTTTGCTTTTTTCAGCCTAGGGCCAGTACTGCTGGTTACAACCCAAGTGACATCCATGTTGTAGCACATTTTAGGGCTTGTCACCGATAGCTACCTGAAATATTCATGTGTTTTGATCACGACGTTGTATTTCTTTTCTACAGCCCAACACACAGATGATGTTCCCACAGCAGCACCTAGCTTTAGATTCAAGTGACTCAGCAGCCAGGCCAGTATTTCCACTGTCAGATAAATGGCATTGCCTGCTTCACAGTAACAAGTTTTCCTTTCCAATTTTTAACAGAGCATCAAATAAATAAGTTTGATGTGTGAGTTTTGGTCGGACCTCAGCTGGCCTATTTAAAAATGTGCATGATGTTCAGAGGCATTTTGTGATTTTTAGAAACATAACGTTTCCATTGGAAAGACAGCAGTTATTCAAATGTCCAGGGAAGGTTTTCTCCTAAACATTGTTGTTTGTATTCTGGAATTATTTCATTCATGGGTACAGTCTCAGAGTGAAATATACAAATTTGAATTTGGAAAGCCTATTCTATCTTCTTTTATTTTCAGGGACATTTTTCCCCCTATAAAGAAGATGAGACTCTCGTATTCATTCTTTTTGCTTCTAGTGGCTATGACAGTAATCGACACTCAGTAGGGCTACACTCAATATTTGTTGAATGAACAGATAAACACAAAGATAATAATAGAGGTGGTGCTAATGACACTGTGGCCAAAATAGAAAATTTGATTATAGTGGATAGTTTACCGTGTAATATATATAATAGGTTATGAATTGGAAATCAGAGGGTATGAATTTATTTTTATTATATTGGAAGAGAAGACTTCAGCATTAGAAAAAATAATGGAAATGAGTCAATTTTAGCATTTTCTTGCAAAATGTTATGTCTATTTTTTTTAATGTTACAGATGATATAGCATCATCAAACTCTTAGGATATTTAGAGCGAATGAACTCTCATATACCATCTAGTTTAACTTCTTATGTCATATATGTTTGGGGAAACTCAGGACAATTCCCTGTGTGTGACCTAAAGTTCCTTAGAAATGCCATGTGGGATGTTTTTCTTATGGGAAATAAGTGGTATAAAAATCTGATTATTCTTCTTAAGCAAAGTACGCTAGAATCCACTTGCATGTAATCATCCAATGTCTAAAGGTCTTTTGATGAGATCTTTTTTCCCCCTTCTCATTAATTATTCTTTGTCTAAAGGTTTATTGTCAAAGTCCTGGCTAGTACTTGAAATTGTAATTGATAGGGAATAAAGGAAAGTAAATCTTTTGATCTCTGTCTCTTGGTGTTGTGCAATATCTTTATTCTTGAGATCAAAGGATTCAGAGTATAATGGTGAGCATTCAGAGGCTGCAGTACTGATTTTGGCAGAGACCAAAACAGCAGGTAAAGAAGTTAACTGCCATATATGCAAGAAAATGACAAAATCTATCCCCCCCCAACAAAAAACCTGTTAGAGTGTTTCTCTGCTAAGCATTCTTGTATTCGTAAATTTTATAAATAGACCCATTAATAATAGATTCATAATATCATCTGTAATATGGACCTATGGTAGATCTATAAATATCATTGTCCAGGAAGGGAGATGTTGCTCCTTCTAAGAGAAACTATAGGCCAGGCACATTTCTAAGAATGTATTAAAATGGAGATTTATTAAATATAAACCTGAAGGAGTAGTGTTCACCTATTCTTAAATTTGAAAGCTTCTTGGGAAAACTGGAATATTAAACATACAGAATTTCTTACTTAGTAATAAATACATCGTTTATTGAAATTGTTTTATTCCCTATACCATTGGACCCTAAGTTAAATTATGAAGTTAATGAAGTTTATCTTTGCTGTGATATACATCTACATCTATTCTCTCCAGCCTCCTTTTGTATCAGGTATTTCTTTCTTGCCATATGGCCTAAATAAATTCCTCCTATAAGGAATGTGCATTAGTAAACTATTTCTCATAACACTTAAAGTGACTTTATGCCTTTCCACTCAGGGATTACTTGAATTTAAAATACCCATAAAAAAATAGAGAAAGCTTGACCAAAGATTTCTGATATTCTGAAGCCTAAATAAAGAAAGTTATCATGAAGTATTATAACCAGTTGTGCACTCACTAAGATCGTACCCTGAAGGTAAAAGAACATACTATCACTAATAACTTTGTTTTGTGACTGTTGCCCACCCTGAAAAAAGGTTCCTTTTATGTCTCCTGTTTAAATTGAAGTTAGAAGTGTCCAGTGTTTTACTCTATAGCTGTAGTAAGAATACTTAAATGATAGGACATTGTCTAGTTCTTTTCAGTATTATATTCCTATCATCTTCCAGCAGGATTTCTGGATGAAAGTTGAATCATCTATTATTTTATTCTACTTTTAATTTCTTTGTTTTCTTCTTTAAATATATATTTTCTTTTTCTTATGATATCATGAACTTTTGAAATAGTTTTTTCCATTGTCTTTCCCCAAATTAACCCATTTCGGTAGAAAGATGTACAAACATACTTGGAAAGTTAATCATATATAGGTATGTGCTAATATAAAAATATTTGATCAAAAAACAAAACAAAAAAAGAAACTTGGAAAATTAGATACTAACATGCAATTTTAGTGTAACAAAACAGGAAGTCAAAATCTATGGACTACTATTTAATAAAACAAAATAATAAAGATGGCAATATACTTTTAATTCACATTGAAAAGATCAAACATAAGATAATTAGAAAATAGAAAAATCTTGGGTTTAAATAAATCAAAAGATAAGTATACCAAAATGTAAAACTTTAAGAAGTGATCAAAAAGATCATATTTCTGTCTTTGTGAATTGAAGTGAATGTACTCAACTTATACTTTCCCTTGTTTTGTGCATAGGTATTTTTCTGGCCAAGGAAGACCTAGGATGTCAGACTTATATGGATTAAGGAATATTGTCTTTTCTTTTTTCCTGTATATATATTTACATATATATATATGCACATAAAATAGTTATATGTAAAATTGTATTCTATATAATTTAGAATTATTGAGAATTAGAGTTCCATCTGAGAGTGTGAGAGACAGACACAGACACACATACATACACACATGGAGAGAGAGAGAGAGAGAGAGATTAAATGTGAATATGGAAGTCAGTATAAGGTAGGCTAGCACATATGCTGGCATAGGATTCTCTAGCACAGGGTAGGCATTTAAGGACTCAGTTCCTTACTTCAATATTTACTTCCAGTTTTCTTCCTACTTTCCCTGCTTGAGGCATTTTCAATAAAAATCTCTAAAATTTCTATTGGGTCAACAGGCACATTATGTGATCATCATTCAAGTAATAATTAACTTCAAGGTTGAATATGTTTTTATTTGAGGACATTAGATATATTTATTGAGATGTTGTCTAGGTATTCATCTGGCCACAAACTGAGTCTATTTTACCAATCTTCCAAATAATCATTCAGACTAGAAAAATCTTGACATTATTTTCTGTGTTTAGGGCGATTAACCTCTGAGGTTATATTCTACCTAAATAGTATTAAGATCTAAGTTAATGATTCTGTCTACAATTATACATAATTATTGAGTGCTCAGCACAGTGATCAGACATGAAAGATTTAACAGATATTTTCACTGTTCTTTTTCTCAAAATCCTACTTTATTGAAGATCACACACACACACAAAGCCCTGATAATGAAGAGGGAAAAATAGATATTTGTAGTGATGCCTGTAGAAGGACACACATTAGTTTTTCACACATTTGCACATACATGATTCAGAAAATCAATAAGCTATTATTTCTGTTTGTTTTCTCAAAGTCCTCAAAGAGAATTAATGCAATCCATTTCAAAGTTCTGGAGCCAGCCTTGCATATCTCCTCCCTGAATGCTACTGAATCTTTATTTCTTGTCAGAGCTATAATAAATCAGTTGCATGACAGCTCTCAATCCATGTAGGACAACACTGTCATATGCCTCTTGGTACTATGCTTTGTGTTATAAATTGAGGGATTTCGGCATTTAATATTCCACTTACAATCCTGTATATGTTGATCACACATCATAGCTACAAGGAACTATTAAAGTGCATAGACACAGGTACATGCACAAATCAAACCTTGGCCACAAAAAAATAAAAGCCCCATGGATTAGAAGAGTGATGACTTTCTATATTTAATGTATGACAGCTCTGGACAGCACTGCTGGCAGCCACCTCGCAGAACTATTTTGCTATAGCAGGTTTGTGTCTGAACCAGCTTAACCTAAAATGCATTAACTGTACCTATTGGTTAACATGCTGCCCATTGGATATCCAGTTTTTTTAATAGGAGGAAAGTCACATTTCATCAGTTGTATTCTTGTGTAGATGTCAAGTATGTAGAATAAGAAATTTGCCATCCACGTAGACAAGTAGTTTGGTGTACCGCCCCACCCCCACCAGATTCCGTCGTATGAAATGGAACAACTGCCCTGTGCAATACTCAAGACTATGATTCCACTTATTTTATATTGCAAGTACTAAAACTTGACATGGTCATAATGAAGATAGAAAATCTCACTGGGATGGAGGAATCAAGGAAGAAATTTCACTTAGTCCCTAAACTTAATTCAAGGGTATTTGGAGAAAAAAAGATATTTCATTTTTATAGGACTCATGGTTCTATTTTTTTGAGTTGAGTCTACACAAACTCTCGATATAAGGTTATCTGGATTAAATAATAGAGGGGACTATAAACATATATTACATACCTTTTTGTATACAATGAAGTAGTTGTCTTGGTTAAACGCTAAATAAAAAAAAACCATTAACATCAGATAGATGACAGAAGGCAACTCTTAAGTACTGAAAACAATTGTGTATCTGGTTGCACAAAAACAATAAAACTTTGATAAATAAAAATTCTATACTATTAATGTGGCAAAATTTAACTAAGACACAATATAACTCCTGACATACTTCAAATGAAATTAAAATTTTTTAACCATCCACATCTGTGACTTATAGTTCATCTAGCAAGAAGTCCATTCATATTTTCATTGCTTATCAACAAATGAGAAGGCTAAAAATGCCCAGTGTATTTTGAAGGTCAATTTTTATGGTTGCATAATTTTAAACTAGCTTAATCCTCAGTGGCTTTTGTAATAAGAAGGAATGAATTAATGGCCTCTTAACTAAAGTGAACTTTTGATACAGAAACAAAAAGAATATTAAGCATGTCCTACTTTAAGTAAAAGGATTAAGAGCTTTATTCCATGAAATAAACTGGGCAAGACCTAAGATTCAAGACTTTTGCATTGGTATCCAGGAAATTAGAAAGGGTGATATAAAGAAGGCTTGGGAATTTAACATTACTAGAAAGAGGCACAAAATGATGTGGTATCTGTTAAAGACAAGATTTTCACCCTAGCTTACTATAACCTATAACTGCAGGGTGGATACAGTACTGAAGTGTTGGTCTCAGTCTAAGCTTTGTCTTCCAAGACATCAGAATGTTTTCTTCTTTGTTTTTCCAGCTTTATTGGTGTATAATTAACAAATACAAATTGTATATCTTTAAGGTATGCAAAGTAAAGTTTTGATAAGCGTATACATTGCGAAAAGACTACCATAAGCTAATTAATATTATATATCCATAAGCTCACATAGTTACTTACTGTTTTGTTTCGTTTTCTGTATGGTAAGAATGCTTGAGATATACTCTCACACCGAATTTCAAGTATGCAATATATTTTTATTAGCTATACTCACTATAATCCACATAGATTTCCAAAATTTCTTCATCTTATAACTTACAGTTTCTACTCTTTGACCAATATCTTCCCTTTCCCCCAACCCCCCTGCCCCTCATAACCACCATTCTACTCTCTGTTACTACGAGTTGAAATTTTTTTTTTTTTAAGATTCCACATGTAATTGAGATCATGTAATATTTGCCTTTTTGTGTCTGGTTTATTTTGCTTAGCATAATGCATTCCAGGTTCACCCATGTTGTCACAAATGCCAAGATTTCATCCCTTTTATGGCTGAATAATATTCCAATGTTTGTATATATTCTCTTTTTTTTATCAGTAAGAGTGGTACTTTTTTTACTATAGGAAAATGCAGAAAATACAGAAAAGCCTCAAGAAAATAAAAATCAGTCATAATCTACCTCCCAGAAATTAGTGACAATATTTTATATGTCTTTTAAAAGTACAATATTTTTTTTTTGCTCTTTAAGGAAAATTTTTTATTTATTATTTCAGAACATTATGGGGCGTACAAGTGTTTTGGTTACATAAATTGCTTTTCTACCATTCGAGTCCAGGTTATAAGTGTGCCCATCTCCCAAATAGACTGCATTATACCAGCCAGGTGTGAATTTACCCATCCCCCCCTCCCCACTCCCACCTGCTTGATTATTTACCCAAAGGAAAAAAAGACATTCTATAGAAAGGGCACTTGCACTCAAATGTTGATAGAAGCACGATTCACAGTTGCAAAGATGTGAAAACAACCTAAGTGCCCATCACTACATGAGTGGATTAATTTATTGTGGTATATGTATATCATGGAGTGCTACTGAGCCATAAAATAATGGTTATCTACCTCTTGTATTATCCTGGATGGAGCTGGAGACCATTCTTCTAAGTGAAATATCACAAGAATGGAAAAACAAACACCACATGCACTCACCATCAAATTGGAATTAATTGATCAACACTTAGGTGCACATATGGCAATAACATTCACTGTGTACCACATTTTCTTTACTGATTTATCTGCTGAGGAACACTTAGGCAGTATCTTGGCTATTGTGAATAAATACTGCAATGAACATGAGAGTGATATATGTTATCTTTGAGACAGTGATTTTTATTTCCTTTGGCTATATACTCAGAAGGGAATTTGCTGGATTATACAGTTTTAGATTGTTTAGGAACCTTCATAATGTTTTCCATACCAGTTTATATTCCCAGCAACAGTGTACCAGGATTCCCTTTTCTCTATACCTTTTTCAACATTTGCTATCTTTTGACTTTTTTATAACAGCCATCCTAACAGGTGTGAGGTGCTATGGCATTGTGGTTTTGTTCTGCATTTCCCTGATGATTAATAACAAGATGTTTTCTACTTGACAGAATTAGAATCAGACCATTTTTTAAAGAACTTCAAACCATAATGTTCCAAACAAAGGACACTGTCCTATCCATAAGTGTGCATGATAATCATTTCTTCTTTTGTGTCTTTTCCTTTCTTATTTGTGCTTTTTCCTGACATATATTGAGGCTACCTAGCTGCATATATGTGACTTCGCCCAGTATTTTCTAAAGTGTGAGGGTACATATTACTAATTTTTGTAGTTTGCGAGCCCAGGACAAGTGTTGTACATAGCATGTACTCAATAATTACTTAGTGGGCCTGATTTAACTTAAAGTCTCTGAGTGTGTTTGCCAGTAATGTTGCTGATCTCTCTTACTTAAAAACTTTATCATCAATTTTTATTAGTCAGTTCCTTTATTCTTTTGTTATATGCCTAATTCTAATGATATTGTATGTCACTTCCATTCTCACAAACTAGCCTTTCATTTTAACACACTATTATTACTACAACATATTCCAGATGACCTTCCCTAAACTCAGGTCCTTCTACCTTGGAGCCATTCTACATACAGCGTGGTGCTGAATATCTTTAATTCTTTCCCACTCAAACATTATATAACAATTTTCCATTTTCTATTGCATCAAACTATAATATTTTTCCCCAATTTGACATATTTTAGCTCTGCATTTTTCTCTAGCTTAATTTTTTTATTACACTGAAATACCATACATCTGTTAAAACTTCTCATTTATTGATTCAACAAATATTTTTTATCACCAATAATATAGCAAGTATTGTTTGAGATTTCGGAAATTACATCGTAGAGTTCCTGTATCTTTCTTTGAAGGTGGTGGTGTGGTTGAGTATATAATTTTTGTTTTAAAAGTCAGATGGTGATAAGTGCTGTGAAGAAAAATAAAGTATGGCACAAAGACAGAGAATATGAGAAGATGGGGGATTTTACTTTGTATAAAGTGCTCAAGGAAAGCCTCTCTGATACTTCAATGAAGTGAGAAACAAACCATACATGTGTCTGCTACTAAACTTTCCATTCAAAGAGAACAGCAAGACCAAAGACCCTGAGGCTGGATCATCCCAGGGGGTTGGAGGAAAGGCAAGTAGAGATGATATGGTGGCTTGGATTAGAGGGGTAGCAGCAAAAGTGGGAAACTATTAAATGCATCTAACATTTTTAAATTCACCAGTTGACAAACATGTACTGACAATATACTTGGTGTCCAGGCCAGCACTGGATCCTCATCTTTGCTTTTCAATTTACCCAAATATAACTGTGCCATGGATTTCTTGAGAAAATTAATAGTATGCAATAATGCTTCCAAGGTCTCAAATATAATCAAAGTGCCTATAAGATATGAGAATGGTCGGAAGTGCTATTCAGTAACCGAATAGCATATAAATTATTCTGGCCTTAACCAAGTATATTTAATTTCTCCATCAGTGTGATCTGGCTGTCTCAGTTACTCAGAATATATACTCAGCTCAGAGTAAGCAGGGCGAATATTACAGATCCTGCAGCCCTGACTGTAGTAATGTAGTAGTCAGGGCTGCGGGATCTATGATACTTTTCAGATGAGGGTTTAATCACTACGAGTCTGGCGACTCACCGCTCTTTGGCCTATTTTTCTCTCCACATGGCTCCTTATCCCCCAGGGCCCTGCCCCATGGCTTGGGTTTCTTGTGGGATGGTGAGTTCTGGGCAGTCACGGATCCCCCATGGTTACTTACTTGCCTCAGAGTCAGTGTTCCCAGAGGCCACCAAAAAAGCTGGAGGGCCTCTTATGACCTCGCCTAGATGTTCCACATCACTTCTGACACACTCTGTTGGGGAAGCAAGTTTTAAGGAACGGGAATCGGATTCTACCTGTTAATGGAAGGAGTGGCAAAGGATTTGCAGTCGTCTTTAGTCTCTCATAGAGATACTACCGAATTTAATGGCAATATTTCAGAATATAATTATGATATACAGGAAAGTGCCTTTAACGTTTATGATAAAAAGCTAAAGCATGTTCAAAGAACTCTGTTTACTAAATAAGGAAACAGATTATAACTTATTTAAAAAATTTTTCATTAAATTTAAAACTGATTTTTAAATTCTCAGGTTATTGCTTATCATATATGTGTATATAGATGTGCGTATATATATATAAGTACGTATATATAAGTATATATACACACAAAATATATATATATAGCACATATATGCACATATCCCACTGATAAATAAATTTATTTTATTTATTAGATGCGTTATATAAATAAATTTAAATTTCTAAATATGTAGTGATATTTGTATTTCTAAAGGCCCAAAGTGATTCAAACTGTTAAATATTATAATCAAATGCATATTTTTATCTTGGGATTACTTAATTAATTTTAGAATTATTTACTCAAAAAGTAAATAGAGAGAAAGAAAATCACAAAACTCTCATGTTTTCACACTGTTGATCTCCACTGAAAAACAAAATTGGAAACATCAGGAAATCGATTGCCTAAAGGAAAATTTAAATTAATTATTAATTATAATGTCTCAAATATTTTGTGAACAGTAATGAAGCTGAAAATGTGTGCCCTTGTTGTAGTGACTGTGAGCCAACTGTTCTTTTCATTTAATAATTTCTTATTTATTTATCTAGTCAATCAGAAATCAGCAGTTACCCTTCAAAATATGTCACATATTCAATTATCTCTATATGTGAACTATCAAAAGAGCTTAGAGAAATTCCCAAATGGAAAGCTGTATCTATGAAAAAGTACATTGTGCATATAGGCTTGTATTGTCTGTTAATAATGATTACTTGAGAAATAATTATTTTCAAAGCAAACAGTAAATATTATTAAACATGATAATAATTATTCAGTTGTACTTTTTTGGATACTAGATTCTTGTTTGGTTTTTAGCTGTGAGACACATGCTTAACCCAGAAAGTGTCATTTGCATGCATGTCGGAATATACTCCGAGGGGTAACCGAGAAATAAGCTGGAATGTTCCCAGAGAGATTGGAAACAAAGGTCAATTCCTTCTTGTGAAAGAATAGTTTATATCAATCTGAAACTTCTGTTGTTGTGTGATCAAGATGATGGTTATGATTTATTTTTGTATTTTCAAAAATGTTTATTTACCTAAACTTTAAGTCAAGATGCACCGCTCAGAAAAACCAGTTTCTGCAAAGCATTTGCAATATCAGAGTAGAAACACATGCCTCGTCTTTCATACCCTGAAAAAAAGGTATGGGTTAAGTATGTTAACTTATTAGAACATAATACGTATTTAATTTTTTATTGAGTACTAGTTTTCCACAGTGCACCTTCTATATAAGGAGAGAAAAAATCCATTTTCAAATCCAAATCACATTTCTCTCTTAGTCATCACATTAATAATATCAATTAGAAGGTATTTTAGTTAAGAAAACAGCTGTTAAAAAATAAACTCATAAATGCATCATGGCTCAAATATGATAGAAAATAATTTCTTGCTCACCTATAAAACTGGTCCTCTCAGCTGGCAACTCTTTTCAGAGCAATAGTTCAGGGACTCTGGCTTCTTTCCCCAAAGCCTATGGCATCTTCCACAGTGGCTTCTATGATCACCGTGGTTGTCTGTGGTTGTCTTTATTAGGCCTACACTAGCTGAAGGAATATGAAGAATTGTGCCTGGAAGTTTTTCAGGGGTCAGTCCTGGAAGACATGCACTTGCTTAAAACTCAGTAATGGCCATTCCTAATTTACCAAGTCACCCAGGAAATGTAATCCCAATGCATGTCTATGGAGGAGACAAAATAGGTTTGATGAGCAGTTACCTAGTTTTTGCCACAGCAGAAGAAGCCCATTCTATTTACAATGTGGAGATCAGCAAGCTGAAGTCAGTGGGCAGGAGGAAGAGAGAAGGTTACAGGTCCTGCAGCAGGCTCATTAAAGTCTCTTATCAGACTCCAACATTTGAGAATTATTTGTGAGATTACTATAGAACTAAACTCTATCACTATCTAGCTCCCCTACCCTCTCCCTTATGGCACCTGAGAGTTTGAGAAGTAAAAGATCATAAGCGGTATGTGTGTGTCATTTCCTTCTGTGTTGTATGTATGAAACCATCAAAGATTGTTTTATTTCTACCAGTAGGTATCAATGCCTTCTCTAAGAGATCCTCAAGTCCCTGACAATGTCACCACTTCCACGCCTCCACCACAAAGGAAAGGAAGATGTCATTTTAGCCGGAGCAATGCCTAACTTTCCCCCTGGCAGAAAATGATTTGGCAAAATGGCATTTGCACATGTCGGTGGACCTGACCATGCCCCGCCCCAGTTATCAATAGTATTCCTATTTCTTCCCTGCACATGTAAGCTAATGTCCTCACTTACCTCTTCTATTTCTGTACTTCTTCATCTGGACAAAATTTATTAATATATAGTTTCCAACCTTTATTGATCACATCCCAAATTCCCTCTTCTTTCAGCACATGTAGTAGAATCAGTGTCTATATGTATTTCACCCATAAGACTGTGAGTTCCCACTAAACTGTGAAGTCAGTCTGGGGTTATTCCTATTTTTCTAGCAATATTAAGCATAATTATTATGTTACCTGTGATAAAATTTTTCCACTTGTATATCAAAATTATAGTATTTCTGCACAAAACTGCTTCAACTCCTTTTCTTTTCTTATTGCATACACCACTGTGTGCATCACTATATCATCTGTGTTAATGTATCTGATAATCATAATTTGTCCCAAGTCTTCAATATCATTGGAAGCAATTGCAATCTTAATTTTTAATTATAATGAAAATAAATATTAAAATAAATTGATTAGGGATATGTTGAATTTAAGGTTTATAATTTTTATATGGTCTTATTACCTTTCTTGTAAAATTTATTAACAAATTTTAATTTCTGATTCAAATTAATCGTATTTCATTTATAACTTATAATCTGATCATTTTGTATATATTGATCAGAGTTAGAATAATAATGTGTATAAAATAGGACAGTTAAAATGAAAATAAAATTTGGATGTGTCTTAAAGTGTTTAGACAGAAAGATAAATAAGTTAATTTCAATCACTACTGAGCATTACTAGTTGAACTAGCCCCTTGCAGAAAGGCAAAAGAGAAAAATCTAATGAATTTCATTTTTCTTGCTGATAAAAGGAAGTTCAATGGATAATCATGAAAGATATTTTCTTCTTAGCACTAAAATTGAGGCAGATTTTCTGGGAAAATAGCAGTCAGTGTCTTCAACTGCCTTTTGCAAAATTGAAGTATTTTTTTTATTACCACTTTTATATTATCATCAATAAAACATTAAAGCACAAAATTAAACCTTATTTTAGCAAAGATTTGCCTACCCAAAATTCATAAAACATGATACAAGTACAGCTCTGAATTCAATCTATCAGGTTAGTATTTGTCGGGCAGAAATAAAATAAGAATCTTAGCAGACCCAATTCTACTTTCGTGCGGCATGATCATGACAATTTGATCTCTAAAATTGGTTAGCTATGGATTGGTTTTTGAAGGGTTGCCAGTTTAGCAAATAAAAAATACGGAATATCCATTTCAATTTGAATTTCAGATAAACAACAAATAATTTTAGTATAAGATTATCCCATGCAATATTTGGTACATACTTGTGCTAAAATATTTTTCATTGTTTATCTGAAATTCAAATTAGACTGAATATTCTGTATTTTACCTGTTAAGAACAATGTAATGTACTATAGAAATGATCCCTGAACACCTGTACCCGTAAATCTATTGAAATTTTAAAAATTAAAAGGAATAAGGTAATGATGTAATAATTCAAAAAGCAAAATCACTCCTTGCTTTAACTTAGTTTTCATAAGCAGTGAGCAGACATGGGACACATTTGAAAAGTCTCAGACATGTCAGAAAAGGAAACTTTGCTTAATCAAAACAAATAATAATAATCTAGGTTCCCTAATTAGAATTAGTTTTTAATATGATTAGTTCTGTTTCTGTAACCCTATGTATTTTATGTTATGTATTTAAAAGCATTACTCTGAAGAGGGTTTTTTGTTTTGTTTTGTTTCATTAGACTAACAGCGTGCATTATTGCACAAAAATATTAAAATCACAACTGTGACTGTTCTAATTAAGGCTTGAGTTAAGGCTTCATATTATATCACCAGGAGTTTCTTGGCTCCATTTACATCCACTTTTATTTTTTCATAATTTCCACAAAGTCCCAAGATAACAGCCAGTAGTTCTTGTTATATATATTTAAACATATATCTTTGAACTCTGCAAATATTTTTTTAAAAGACTTGGTATAACCACATGACCCTAATTTATGTGTTTTTCCGGAGATGGTACTGATAGGACACACAAGTTCAATATGCAAACACTTATTATCCATGTAAATATTGTCCAAGATTCTCAAAAACTTACATCCAGCCTCCTCTGAGAATCTGCATATTATCTCAGGAGGTGTCACTACATAATAATTGTATGTGCCATACAAAAAAGGCTGAGTTAATCAAAGCTTTTTTTTTTCAAATTTGAAGGGAATTTTTAAAATATCATTTTTAATAGGAAACTTAAAAGCAGGAATTCATACCTCTAAGCAAGCACTATGGACATAGGTGTGTATGCATGCATGAATGTATTAATATGTCAAGATATATATATATAAGCATAGCATTATCATAACATTAAACTAGATTCTATGGACACAAATACAAATAAACTGAAATTTCTTTCCCTATGGAATTTTGCTACAGGAATAAGGAATAGGGCTAATATGAGATAGAGATGAGAGAGAGAAAGAGAGAGAGAGAGACTGATTCCATGAAAGAAGTTCTGTCTGCACTCTGGGGAGTGGAGAATGGAGTGGTCATTTCCACATAAGGAATGAGAAGGTTTCACAGGTATCTACCAGCTGAGCGAAATCTTGAGTCCTAAGTGGGTGTTCACTAGGTAATGAAACTGGAGGTGAAGCATAGAAGAGAAGGGAAAAACATTCTTGGGAAAGAAGACAGGAGCCCGGGCACCTCACACCAGAAGACTCTTCTCCTCTTTTGCAAAATCAAGTGGGCTGGAAATAGTCATCTGTGGAACTTCTTTGGACTCCATGATAACTTACATTTTATGCTGTTAAAATATGCATGTAATTGCCTGTAATCCTAGCACTCTGGGAGGCCGAGGCGGGTGGATAGCTCAAGGTCAGGAGTTCGAAACCAGCCTGACCAAGAGCGAGACCCCGTCTCTAAAAAAAAAAAAAAAAAATATGCATGTAATTGGGATAATCTGAGGTGAGTGAATTATCATAAATTGTGTTAAAGGCAATTTAGAATTATTAAAATATGACTTTATATAGTAAAAAGGATATTTCATTTGTTGCATCCTTGAACTAGTGCATATTTTTGATAGTATAAAAGAAAGTAAAGGTCATGTTTCAGACTAATGACAGTTTTTTACTCATGTCTATATATAATTAGTAAATAGGAATAAATGCCTTAAAATACTTATTGAGAATCTATAGGCTCCTAAAAAGTGAAAAATCTAAAAATAAAAAATGTGATTTTTAAAATAAATAGTACAAGTAATTCTTCTGTTGAAATTATGGACAATATAAATATTTCATTATATTTTCCTCTAATTTTGAAAACATCATTTTTGTAAATGTATTTCTTGTCTAATTATTAAAAATATTACTAAAAATATAAGAGGGAAGGAGATGGAGAAGATGCAATTACACAAAATTTGAAAAGCAGTGTTTCTCTGCTATTTAACTTTGAAACTCAAAATACTATTATTTTTTGCAATAATTCTTCACGATAATACCCAAGTTCTGAAGAGAATGTTTTCAGGCTACAATTTCTCCACATCGGCATAGCCAGAGACCAATCAAACATGGAGCTATACATTGTCTTCACTAGAATATGAATTCCAGCATATCATCTCTACCGAAGTAGATTGTCTCAGCTATGACAAATATCTGCTATCCTGAGAGATAATTTAGAAAACTAGAGGTTATGTATTTAAGAAAAAAAGAGAAATAAAATTAGTTCTTCCTATGTATCTTAAACTTTTATTTCATTTTTTTAAGAGAATATGTAGAAATTTATTGAAACTTTCTCACGGAAGAAAAGGAGGGGATAAACACTGTGCATCAAAACAAAACTTAATTTTTGGATATTCTCCTCTCACTCCAAGATTCTACTTTTGTATAGTGGCCCCAAATCTTTTTTAATAAAAACAATGAACACCTCCATCTTTCTCCTTACCACCTCTCTCCTCCCACCCACACCCCTCTGCATCCCTGTGTGCGGTTATCTAGGAGTAATCTTGCCCCGTAATTGAGTTTTCCTGTCATTCTCAGCGTTTGGGTGGGGAAGGGGAGAGGAAGGCACAAGGAAGGGAGGACATAGGTGCATTGAGGAAAATTTATATGATAATATTTGCACAATATTTTAGAAAAAAAGCTGTTTTTTGTGCATTTTTTTGAGACAAGGTCTCGCTCTGTTGCTCAGGCTGGATCATAGGTCACCGCAACCTCCAAGTCCTGGCCTCAAGTGATCCTCCCGCCTGGGCCTCCCAAAGTGCTGGGATTACAGGCACGAGCCACCGCGCCCAGCCAAAAGTTACTTTCCACGGCGAAGGTAACTTAAGGCGGCCCAAGCGAGACTCCACTTGAAATTCATAAGCATGAACTTGAGCGTCTTGGTCCCCTGCTCCTCGGTGTTGAAACGAGTCCTGATGGAACAGCGTTCCCGCCACCCCTGGCGTCCTCCGACAGGCCTCTCTGCACGTGGACCGGGTCCCTCGCCCTCCCCAGCTTCTTCCGCGAGCGGCTGCATGCAGTCCAGGAGGGCCACCACTGCACTGTCAAATCTGTCATCCCATAAAGCATTCTGCCCCGCGTGACAACGCAACGGCAGCTCAGACTTGAGATACTAGAGGGACGCTGGGGAGGCAGCCCAGCCCGGAGAAGCTGTCGATGACGCCCAAGGCGCCCTCGGCCCGGACCTCCAACGAGGCGCTGGCGACGTCGATTTCCTGCAGCCGGTGCAGCCGGTTCTCCACGCTCCCCAGCTCCTCAAGCAGCCCCAGCTGGTGCCACTTGAGCGCACTGTGGTCCCCGTGGGGCGGCCGCTCCTGCTCGTCCGGCTCCGCGGTCTCGACCTGGGCTGCCCCGAGACCCGCCCTCGCCCTCGCGCGGTCCCTGTCCCCGTCGTCCAGCTCCCAGGCCAGCCCGGCCTCCTCCTGCGCCGGGTCCCGCAGCAGCGTGTCCCTCTCTTGCTCGCCCGCCAGCTCCCCGCTCTCCACACAGCCAAGGTCAGTGAGAGCGCGCTCCGTGTCCAGCTGCTCTAAAAGCCTGTCGGGTCACTCCTCGCTCAGGGGGTGGCCCGCAACTCTTTGGCCCGAGAGAGAGAGGATGTCAAAAATGTCCCCAGCGGCCTTCCAGATGCTACCGAGAGTTCGCATGGGGTCAGTTTTCCCAAGAAAGGTGAAATGGTTGGCGTTGTCCTTGGACATCCCATGATCTGCAAGAAGGGGTGTGCTAGAGGTGCTGCCCTGTAGCTTTTCACTCTCTGTCCCCTCCCAGGAGATAGCACTGTCCTCCTGGCTGTCTCCTGGCTCCCCCTGCGCTGGAGCATCCTGGGCCTCTGCCGTTGGGCTCAGTTTTAGGGGCTGGCTGCAATGCTGGCAGAGGAAGCGGATGGAAGACATGGTGGAGATCTCAACTCCTGCCTTCAATCTTAAACTGATATTTCAAACTAACCTTCTTATGCAAGGCTGGTAGTTGTTAATTCCATCACATTCTTCATTGGACTAGCATTTACTGGAATATTACCTTCGGCCTGGTAGTTAAACAATTCAATCCAATAGTTCCATACCTTAAAAGCATTTAGGAAAAACATAATAAAATTACTAAACATTGAGCAAAACTAATACCCAGGATTAGCAGTGTGAATGCCTGGCATTACTTAAGTTGAAAAAGAGATGCTAGAATAGTCTGGAGAATGGTATGAAATGTTATAATGCAAGGTCAATGAACAGCTGGTTGTCTATTTTTATGGTTTGTACAACTAATTGGAAAGGATTTAAAATTTAGCAAAGGCTGTGAGTTCTCTAAGTGCAGGTTTTTAAGAAAGGCAGGCATACATTCATCCTAAGTGGCTTGGTGGAATTGTGCCTGAATATTAAGGACTTGATCCATAGTAAGATATGGAATTAATAAATAGGCCAGCAAGAGGTAACACGTTCCAATAATGGTACTCTCATTTTTTTGATGTGTATGCGTAAATTAAGATTTTTTTTCATACATATGTTCTAATCAGTTTACATTTTTTGCCCCCTGTATTTTACAGGGTTTGAAGGGCTTGGAGAAAAGAAGACCTAGGCAAAGGGATTGTTGTTAAGGGACTATTAGGGTTCTTTGATTTAATTATTGGAGGTTGGCTGACAGCACCTAGTAAGACTGTTGAGGTCATTGTGTGGTTGGCGTCTCTTCGTAATTTCAGCACTCCACTGAGCAAAGGTGAGAACAGATACAGCTTTTCCACTGTCTTTACAGCACAAACTGCTTTGCTAAAGAGAGAAGACGCACACACTTACTCAAATTTACACCCACACAAAACCTGAGAAGTCTGAAATGCCAAAATCCACAGAGTTTGTTGATGACAAGGCTAGCATGATGCCTTAGAACCAGTCATTTGTTTTTCCCACTCCACTATATTTTCAATAAGCAGTTTGGAGCATCACAGTTTTTACCACCACAGTATTACAAAATGTCTGCTAATTGCTATGTGCAAAAAGGAAACCAAAAGAAAGTGGCATTCTGATTTAGACAGTAAACGTAAATGGCAAATGAAGCTCTTCCCTAGCAATATGGCAGAAGAACAGGAGCAGAGCGAGAAACAATGTGTAAGACACAAACTAGTCACTAGTCCCACAGCTATATTGAAAAGTGAGCTTTATCTAGTTGATGACATCGTGCAGCACCATGAATAATAAATGAATTCATATTTATTGAGTGCTTGCTAAGAGATCTGGGATGCTCTGTCTCTGTAAAAGTGAGTGAGATAAAAGCACTGTTCTCACAGGGAGGTTAAAGAGGATCTGGGGGAAAATATTAATGCAAGATACAGATAATAAGGGCTAAGCTGCTGAGGAAAACAAAAAAAGACTGCGTGAGCTCATGCAGAGGACTGACAGGGCATGGCCACTAATTTGAGTCATGAGGAAATAAGTTTTTTGTTTTTGTTGTTTGATTGGTTTTTATTTTTCTGTTTATTAAAACCCCTTCTAGGCATGGAGGAGAGAGACAGATTAAAAAATATACCTAGTACAAAGAACCATGACTAGAATGGTGAGGGTGTAGTCTCACGTCCCTACAGTTGGCAAGAGCTGCATTTTGCAGCACTTTGGCACGTAACAATGGAAAGCCAGGGTGGCGTGGTTAGGAATCCATACTCTGTGAATAAAACTTGCCTTGGTCATTTAACGTGCTTATTTCAATTCTTTTGAATGCTATGAAAACAAAAGATGGGTGAGAGAAAAAAAAGATTTCAAAGTTGGAAATGAAACAGGAAAAAATGTTCAGGCAGAGACTAAGGTAAGAAGAGAGTAGAGCACACGCAGATATTACCAGTACAAATCAGACTCACCATTGGTCCTAAACTCCCTGCTGGTAGAGAAGCAGCGTGAGCCAGACACTGGAATCATAGGGTCCTGAAATTGGAAGGGCCCAAGGAGGTCATCTCGTCAGGCTTCTGAATCTTTATTATCTCGGGCTTCCTATTGACTGGCTAAACCCTGGAATGTCTCTCCTGCACTGGCAATTCAGAGCTTTTAAAAATGCTTATCATAAGTAATTTTTCTCTGTTAAATTTCTCAGTCAGCTTTGGCTTTTCTCCTTTGTTTCGGGGCAGACTCTTGTATACCCACCATAGAAAATTCTTCCAACTTGAATTTTAGAGATACCAGGTTGGTCCCTGAAGCACTTAGCACCAGATGGTAGACTTTTATTTATGTTTTTGGGAGAATAAACAAAAAACCTGTGGCCCTTTAGAGACAGTTCAGTGAACTGGGAATGAGATGAGGTGTGGTTGTTGTTTAAAATGTAAACTTATCACAATATAATATTTTTTTCCACGTCTTTCAATAGATATGAAGCAACAGAAACATTGATTAGAGCAAAATTTCCACACATAACCTCAGTTAAAATTAAAAGCATCTAGGATTCTGTATATTTCTTCTATTTAACTAATCCTTGGAGATTCTCTTAAATATAAATTAATTTATAAAAAAATTGATTCAAAGGTTTTTTTGGGAAAACTTTCCCTGGCATGTATAACTTTTTCTTATTTATGTTGTTAAGTATCATGCTGTATATTAAAGCCACACATCTTTATGATTACAAATTTATTCTCACTTACAGACACTTTTGCTTTTTTTTTTTTTTTTTTT
>VBSM01003176.1:2799524-2860823 GCA_008086735.1 Cheirogaleus medius | reverse complement strand
AAAAAAAAAAAAAACCCTAAAGAAGTCTAAAATAGTGATGCTGCAGTTAATCACTACATTTAAAATAAATAACTTGAAGTGATTTAGGTTAAGAAACAGACTTTACGAATGAGTGGAAAAAAGCCAATAGTTTATCCTTCTCCTTCCTTGGAGTATGGGGCCGGGGTGGGGGAAGGGCTTTGGCTGTGTTTTCACAGGTAAGGAAGATCAGGCGCTTTAGGCACCTCACAAAGATGACACCAACCAAGGCTGTGAGTCACTGAATCTTGTCTGTGAAGCAGCTGCTGCTGTTCTGCTTTTGTTGCAGTTGATCTCAATTAGAAAGACTATTTTGTGGTAGAAGGAAACTGTGGTCTCGTTTATTCTAATTCTATTACACAAGGAATTCTAAAATCAAAGGGATGACTTCATAATTTAGAACAGAGATTTTCTGAAGTGATTGTGCGGGGTTGGGTACAATGCCATTGTAATTCAGCGTAAGGCGCAGACATACTGCTAGGTAGCACACCGGGTTTTCTTTATGTGGAGAGTCCCAGCAGTTGAGGAAAACCTCTCAAGCCTTTCAAAGCTTTCTCTTCTGTTCTCAACGGATAGAAGGACTTTGAGCAAGCTACTTTCATTCCTGAGACCTCAGTCATCTCATCTGTGAAAAGAAGGAGTTGGGTTCCATGATCTCCCACGTCTGTCCAGCTCCCCCATGCTGTAATTCTAATTCCTGAATCTTTGGCTACCGCAGAGCATTCTGATGAACAAACAACATATTGTTCCTTTTTACTTTAGGGCGAGCTCTTGTTCGCTGGCAGATTGCCATGACTAATCACAACTGCCACTCAATCAAATGTGAATATTGCTATAGGGTTTTATGTATTTATGGTGAAGTTGTAGAAAGACATATTGTCTAAATGTCTCTATGGACATTTCAATATTCTTCTCGTCTGAAATTATCATAGTGTCTGATAAATAACATGTAAATATTCTTATTATAAAGTAATAGCATATTTTATGACCTTGAATTCTTCAAAAAGTATCCCAAAAGACTTTATAAGCGAAATCCTATATGAATTTATATGTGTGTGTCTGTGCAAATGCACATGTGAGTGTACGAGGTTTTGCAGCAGTGATAGAAGTTGCGATGATATCTCAAATAAGTTCGATGACTTTAATATTTTTTTCCTTTACTCTAGAGTATTGCAGTCTGAATGATCTTTTTGATATACAAATATGAAAAGACCTCTCCCTGCTTCAGGGTTCTAAATTATCTTAGGCAAAAGTGTAAAAATTCTTTACAAGGACTAAAAGGCACATCAGTATCAGAATTATGTTAGCTTCTCCAGGCTCTAAGTCCACCATTTTTCTCCCTGACACAATCTGAGCTCTAGCCATTCTGACCTACTTTCAAATGCCTGAACTCTCTATTTTCTTCCCAGTGTTAAGCCTTTTCAGTGTTTATCTCCTTTGACAGAAATACCCTTCCCCTGCCTCCTTGCCAGTGAACTCCTTCTCTTCCTTCAGGTTTCATCTGGACAAACCTGAATTATAGCGAACAGGATTATAACCATCTTATAATATCTGTTCTACATCTTACCACAGATTTACCTAATTAATAAATTCATTTTTATTGAGCACTTGCTACTGTTGTGTAAAAATGTCACAGGGGAGCATAAAGGTGAGCAGGATAGACCCCTGTTTAAAGAAGAAACATGGGCAATACACACATAATTGTAATGCAAAACATCACGTAGGAAATCCAAGCGCTACAAAGGTTTAAAATAGAGGGTGATCACATTTTGTTGAATTAGAAAGAAATTTATTTTGGCATTATTCCATCCAAAGTTTACAAACTCTATTGGCCTAAAGGACCTTTATCTCTGAGAGTTACCTCTCGTGCTAATCTTGGTCAAGGATCAGGTGGGTGGGTCTTAAACCCCCAAATTCCAATTCATTTTGAGCAGCGTGTCAGTTTTCTGTGGCTTGAGGTTTGAAAACCACAGGTATTTTCCACTGTAATAATAGTACATTATGACACTGATAGATATTCTCCAGGTATTCTCAAGGAGATTTTTCACTTTCAAGGAAATTGGTGTATAACAGGTGTATCCTTTCAATGTACAGAAACACTTGTTCCCCAAGTCACTTAAGTGAAAGAGTGATTCATCCGTCCGTGGCTGTATGTGATACTGGGGAAGCTCAGGACACTATACACATGTCAGGTGCATTCATTATTCTTTTACCTTTGCTTTTAGTTGACTCGCACAGAAAGTATTTATCAGAAATTATTGTATAGCACCACGATCGTTAACAATGGCTCAGATGTTAATTGCAAATGCGTCAATATTTTGCAGCAAGAATTCTGGTTTTGGAAGCAAGAGCAAGGGACATTGAGCTTAAGAACTACAAATTCCTTAAATATCTGAGGAAGAAAAATGACATCTTAACTACAATACAGTCAACCCTTGAACAGCACAGTTTGAATTGTGCGAATCCGTTTATACGCCCCTCCCCAATGCTGATCGAACATACATGATTGTGAAATTTGTGTATTCCGAGAGCCTACTTTTCCTATAAGTGTGTTTCACAGGGCTGACAGCAAGTGTATATGGATTTGGGTATATATGGGGGTCCTGGAACCAATCCCCCATGTATAATGAGGGGACTGTATTTTTTTTCACTTAAATATGTGTTATACTATGCAGTGGGCCCCAAACTTTTGGGCACCAGGGACCAGTTTCATGGGAGACAATTTTTTCATGGATGGGAAGGGGAAGGGGGAACTCAAGGCGGTGATGTGAGCGATGGGGAGCAGCTGTATAGATAAAGCTTCACTCATTCACTTGCTAGCCCAACACTCACCTCCTGGTGTGCAGCCCCCCCTAAGTTTCATGAAAGACAATTTTTTCCCCTAAGGGGGGCCAGCGGCAGGGGTTGGGGACCACAGTGTTATAGTATTTAAGCTGATTTCTGTTTCAATCCTGCTTTGTTTTGAGCTAAACTAAGTAGACTTCTCCAGGATTCAAGTGTTCACTGTATGAGATCAATTAACTCTTCCTGTGCTCTAGGGTACGGATTAATGCCCCAGAGGAGGTAAATTACTAAACAGTACCCCACAGCTCTAGAAGACTGAATTTGCCTCAAATAGTTATTTTGCTCTTTGGTACAGAGTAGATTACTCCCAATGATTCTCTCTTAGTCAGGATCCATTTTTAAACAGAAAATTGGATTCCATCTGATCAACAAGCTAGAACTTCTGAAATTTGTCATATAATAGTCATGATTAGACTATCAGAAGATATAAATGCTCATAATGAAAACTTAAAAAGACAATAAGTAAATATAAGGACATGGGACAGGATTTTGGTGGTATTGCAAATTTAAAGTTGTGTAAGATAGTGACAACATGGGATTTTAGCTTTATTATTAACTGGAATGTTTTACCATTATTTAGGTGCCTGAACTATTTGTGGTACTAAACAAATATACCACAAACAGTATTCATCCCTTTCTTCATTCATTAAAAAACACAGACGTAAATAGATATAAATGCAGAAGACTCAATCTAGCATCTTGTCCATACATGTATTTTTTGCGTTGCTTGAATTCTCTCACTGCTTTTATAAGAAGCTTTTTTAATGGATGGAACTATTTGAAGATTTTACTTTATGTTAGGTTAAAACTATTCTCCTACGTCTTCATTTGCTCATTTATTTTACAAATAGTTTTGAGTGCCTTTTAAGTGTGAAGCACTGCACAGTATAAAAGAAAGACAGGTTCCCTGACTTCTCCAACTTTACATTTTAGTGGAGAAGAACAAAAACAAAGCCACAAACTTTAATTATTGAATTGCGGTAAGTGCTCTGAGGAAAACAAGTAAGGGTCGGAAACAGACAATAACTGGCATAGGGGACGTGGGGAGCAACTACAGGTGAAGTCACTCCATTGAGCACTTATTTTCTAGGAAGACACAAGTACTCTTAATTTTAAAGACTGTGAAGGAGCGGCGTATGAAAAGCAGGGTGGAGTGGGGTGAATATGCGTAAACTTCCCTGAGACAAGATGTTTTCATATCTGAGGAATCTGAAAAGGATCCATGTGACAGAACAAGGAAGTAACACGCACTGAGAATGAGGGAAAAGCCCCTGTCAGATCACAGGAGGCCTGTGGGCTAAGGAAAAGAAGCTGAATCTTATTCCAAGTACACTGGAAGGGGGGTTTTAGGTAGGGTAGTGACGTAATCTCAATGATAGCCCTCATTATGTGCCAGACGCTTTTCTAAGGACTCAGTGTTTATTAATTTTTTCAAAAACCTTATGAAATAGAATTAAACTAAAGCACCGAAAGGTTGCATGACTTGCGTAAATTTGTGTAGCTAGTATATTGCAGAGCTAGGAGTTAAGCCTGGGCAGTCACATACCCAAAGTAATATGTATTTCTGTATCTGTCTATCTAATCATCCATCTATCTATCTGTCTCCATCATCTATCTATCCATATCTATCAATATCTTTTAAAAGTTGAGCATAAGCACCATAAAATGGTACTTAAATTCATGGGAATAGATGATATATTTTAGGGAAAGAGTTTGTAGAAAGATAATGCCGGGATAGAATAGATAGGCAGCTATTTTCAATTTTGTGTGGTAATAAAAGAGAAAAATAGCTGGAGAGGAGCATCGATTTAAAGAACACACACACACACACACACACACACACACACGAGGTAAGAATAGACAAACAGAACACATACATATGCTAATGATAGAAAAGGGAGCTCTTGGGAATACGGAACAGAAAATAATAATGAAAATGAGTGATGTAAAGATCTCTTTGAGGAAACAAAGCAAGACAGAAGAGGGACTTTCCTTGCCTGTCATGTGAGAGAAAGGAAGATGCATGCAAGGACAATACAGACCTCTGGCTAGTGGATTCTTGCTTTGCCTTCTGGGACAGATCAAATGAGAAGGAGCCAATAAAATTTGTAGTGAGCCACACTCTGTGATATTGTTTCAATATGCTATTTCAATTACTTCTCAAAAAGTTCTGAATCAGTATTTTTAGTTTTTAATTAACAGCCAATGGAACTCAAGCTCAGAGGAATTAAGTGATTTGTCCCAAATCAGAAATCTAATTGCTGGAGCTGAAATATGAGGGCAATCAGCCTGACTCCAAAGCCTGATTCTAGGGCTAGAAATTTACATAGTTATTAACCTTAAGTTAAGTGGGGAGGTCCAGAGAACAAAATCAGCCTTTGCAAGTAGATGCACCTCTCTGCTGACAGAGCTTAGTTCAGAACCCAAGTCTCTGGACTCCAAGTTCAGTGTTCTTTTCATTATAGATATCTGTTTTCTCAATCGCTTTTAAAGGAAGGAAACATTTTAAAGTAAAAATATATAAGTATTGATTATAAACTGTATTCACTGAAAATTTGGTGGTAATTAGTGGAGGAAAATATAATGATTAAAATCATGAGAATCAGATATAATTGTTTTTCAAGAGAGAAAAAGTAAGTTAAATGACTCTTTGTATGACTACTACAGATTTTCCTAGTGAGAACTCCAAGTACATATAATTAGTTTTTAAAAAGAATTTTCCAAGTGCCTGATTAACTTTTAATCAAGACGCCAAGGTGATTAGATACAGTCTGATTATGTAAGAAAAAAATGCAATGAAGGACAAGGTTCCACTTTTACGAACACACACACAGTAACAAAACCTTCAAGAAGCATTTTAGAGGAAGTTTAACAAGTCTTCTTTTAACAAATCTGATTTAAAAATAGCAATGGCAATCTTTTGATTGTTACATGTGTGTCTTTGCTAAATGTTTTCCACAATATAATAGAGAGGTTTCTAATCTTTAATTTTTTTCTAATAGAATGGCTGTCAAATTATAAGTTATTACTATGAAATACCAAGAGACTTTTTAAAAGTCCATATTATAAAGAAACTATATGTTTTTATTCATTCTTATTATTTATTGTATAATTTCAGTCTAGGCATGTAAATGTGGCATCTTCAAGATTTTTTGTTTTCTTTACTTTTCCAACCACTTCCAACGCACCACTTCATATGCACATCTTTAATTTCTGCCATTGTGGCTTTTGGTAAACATTTTCCCACAGAGTCCAGATAGCTTCGTACAGGTGCTATTTGACAGCACTTCAGCTCAGATCCTGAAGACTGCTGCTCTCTAAGGATCCTCAGAAGATCCCACAGGATGGAGCAGCTGTCCTTCAGAGCAGTGACCAACTTAATAATAAAACTTAGATTGGTTTATGACCTTCCTTTCCATTCTCTCATTCCTCATATATGTTTTTGGGGATGGCATTCCCAAATAAATTAAGTGCACGACCCAGGCTAAAACAGTGACAGTAATTAAATTCCTATCCTCAGAAGCATAAAGGGAAGATATTTGTATCTTTAATTTTCATATCCAGTTGCCAAAATGTATCTTAACTTTATCAAAACATTCACACACACATACAAACACAGAACTCAGTGTATTTCAAATACTTGCCTACTTGGCTTTTGATTTTATAAAACAAATGTTTTAGGTTGTTTAAGATCTTCTAATTTACCTCATGCTGCAAAAATGGAAAACATGAACTGTAATATGGCAACATGAGTCAGTTGTGTTTTGTTTAAATCAATCACTTGATCAATTTCAATTCACTGTAGAGTTTGAAGCAGTCTCTTTTTGATACCTAGCATTAGACATGAAGAAATGTCTATTAATTTAATAAACCGGCATTCAATCAATTGTCTACTTTCACTGGAAGTAGAAATGTGAAAAAGGTTACAAAATAACTGTTTGCAGTTGGGTCAACATAAATGAGGGACCAAATTAGTCACTGTTCATACTACCTGTTAAACATCTATATGTGCCTTTTCCTGTGTTGAGAACCCAGTGGGGCAATTCTTGATTCCAATTACACTAAAAGAAGAATTATTATGACCTACATCAAAGCCATACCTTAACAGTAGTATTGGCACTGATGCTGTCTACTAATATAATAATATAGATATCCTTATTTTTTTTATTTCCGCATATTATGGGCATACAAATATTACGGTTATGTATATTGCCCATGCTCCCCTTCCCCCCTCAAGGCAGTTTATTCTCATCATGAAATTGAGCCTGACCCAGAAAAAATAGATAAATAGATAAATGAATAGATAGATATGGATGTTGATATAGGTATAGATATAGATATATTTGCATACTGGTGGTGATTTACATACATAAAAAATGTTAATGTATGTTCTGCTGTATTTAATCACTTTCTCATACTTCTTTGACTTAGTAAGAATTTAGAGCTGAAAATATTTTGTTAAAATAACTTTTATCCATAATGTCAGATTTTTTCTATCAGAATGTTCTAAATGCCAGAATAATAAATTCATGTAGATTTTTTGCAGTGTACTTCTAATAACAATTTTTTCTAATCAAGTATAAGTTATTAAAGTATTATGTATAAGTTATTAAAATCATTTATCTGGACAAGGTACACAGTTGCTTTGCATCCACTGGGAAGAAATCTTGTATCATATTACTCTTCAGACAAAAGTAAACAAACCTACAAATGCCATTAAAACCTCAAAGAACATTCCTTTACAAAAGATATTTTTGACATCAGATGATGAGACCAAGAAGACCAAAGGAATTTAGGATGTATGCTCAAAATTGGTCTTTCATGTGTGTTTATGTATTCAGCTTGTCCATCCATCAAGAGCTCCACCTGTCTTGGAGATATTGCCCATCATTTATTTATCTGCAGAGAGACTGGGGTCTGAATTGATCTTCATTTCAGTCATGTACTGAATATAAGAATTGTGAAAAGCAATTTGGCTCCAAGATACATCCTTTTTCTGAGAGAGAAGTTATACTTCCCAGGCATCTGGAGTTTTGCAGCTCAGATTTACTTTTGGAAAACGACATAAAATTCATAGGAAACCCTCTGGTCCATTTTTAGATATATGTGGACATTTTGTCAGGTTAAGTCATGAAACACAACCTTATATAAAGTTTTCTCAGTTGTATCTTTCCTTGAAAGACTATTGTTAATTTCAACATATGTAGTACATTAAAAATGGCTGCTTTGAGAACTATCAGGTCCAATGAACAAACATAATATTCCCATCTCTGACAAAGTTCTCAAAGAGAGTGCGTGGTTTCTTCCTTTAGCCATTTGTAACTGATGATGGCTCATCCTTACGAATGTCCGCATTAATGGAAGCATGCTCTGTGTCACACATTGAACTATGTGCTTTTTACAAATTATCTAATCCTCATAGAAATGCCACAAGGTAATTATTATTAAACCTATTGTAGGTTAAGTAACCTACTCACTTAATTTATAAGTGGTAGAACCAATGCAGTTGTACTTGTCATTCTATGCCTGCATGATTCAGAAAAACAAACAAAAAACATGTAAGCCTTTGGTAGACTTATATACCAAAAAGCAGTTTCTTTAATATAAGAATTAAAAAGGTAGTACATAATAATTACCATAGGTAAAACAGTGTATTATGGAAGACAGATGAGAAGGAAATTTTTCACTATTAAGAAACTTGTAATCTACTAATGGAGATAAAACAAGTATACACATGTTCATAATAAAACTCTTCCTCTCTGTATGGGCTTAACACTTTGCAGAGTTATTTCAGAGATTTTCGTTTTATTATATCAAATTTTTCATGTCTAAGTTATCTATTCCACTCAGTCCATTCTTCTGCATATAACTTCATTGCCTTTTTCTCCCACTAACATAGAAGTTCATTAAAATTTTAAAATTAACAGACATTATTTATTACATCTTTTCCTTAGTACTAATAAAAGTTTATATGTTATGTATATGAATTTATAAGTGACTATTTTAATATTAGTATATGATGAAATAAAATGAATTTGTCATAAGCTTTCGATTTAGTATAATCTAAATATTGGCTTGATACAGGCCTTTTAGGTAAAGCAGAGTAAAGACTCACCGGCCAAAGTACTCTGTGATAACTTCTGTCCATCTTCTTTTCTCTCACAGAAGTAAGAAAAATCTCCCCTCCAACAAAGTCTGAACCTTCCATTTTGTCTCTGAATCATGTCTTACACTGTGTTCTCAGATATATCTATATATTAGAGATAATTTTCTCTTCTGCATCCCAGATGGCTCCCTTTCTCCATCAGAATGCTTATAAACTCTCTCCTTACATACTTCTATGTGCATGTTTGTGAGTGTGTGTGCATGCACATGTGATGTGGGTCCGTGTGTTCGTTTGTGTGTGTGTTTTCTCCCTGATCTCATATCCCTCTCCAGCTATTGCTCTCTTTGTATCCAAAATCCCAACCAAGTAAAATTACACCTAGAAAGCATAAGTGAATTAATCAGATTTGAAGTATGAAATATATGTGTACATGTATATATATGTGTGTGTATACATATATGTGTGTATATATATATACATATATACATTATATATACATATACACACACACAAAACAAAAAAAGAAAATCCCTGGAAAATATATACAATGAAATCAATAAATTAGTAGATGGGAAAAATAGCTCAGATATAGTATCAAAACCTATCCCTTTGATATTGACAAAATCACTTCCTTCATCCATAGTGATAGCTTCCCTTACTACTCAAAGTTGTTGCTCCAATCAAAAATAAAATGCTAATTTATGTTAGAGATCTTTATAAACTGTGTGACTCTTACATGATACAAATGTAAGATGGTATCACCTTTCATTGAGATGGGTGGGTGTCTTAGTTATTCTTCAGTTTTCGTAAACAAGTCATTTTCCTATCTCTGGTTTTGTTGATATGCGCAGCTCTACATTTACCTGAAACAAGAATTGCTATATCAAATAATTGTCAGAAAGCATAATATCAAGCTCACTGATTCTCATTTCTTAATTGAAGAGAAATAATATTTATGGATGCTTGCCCAAATGATATGCTATTCTTCCAAGCTTCTAGATACTCTGAATTGTGTTATTGGATTAAGCTACACAGTCAGAAAGCCTGACATCATCATAGTAGTCCCCTATAAAAGAATGTTTTTATTTTCTAAAACAAACTTTGAAATGATAAAGAACATTTTATATATGTATATATATGTGTGTGTAGTAAGGATATTGTTGAATGTATTAAACACCATCTACTTCCTTAGAAACAGTAAAAAAATCTTATAATCAATCACTGATTTGTGCAAATGGCCATATACATGAAATATACAGATTTCGTGGGATAAATTTTCATTCATTTTTTTGAAGCAGTCTCACTTTTGGCTATATTATACTTCCGAATCCCCACTTTGCCTCTGAATAATTTCCCTTTGCCAGGATTATCTGTGTGTGTGTGTGTGTGTGTGTTTAAAAGGGCCATAAGAGGAATAAAATGAGAAATCCTCCTTCCTACTTCTGATTCCTAAATTTTAGTTCTGTTTCTCACAGGAAGTCATCATATGAATCTAATGGTATTATAAATTGCTCTCTTTTTGGTGGATATTTAGACATCCTGATATTTTGTACAATAATTACAGTTGTAAGAAATAAAACAAACATCTTTGCAAGTATATCTGTGAGACAAATTCTTAAAAATTAAAGGTCTATGCTACAGGTATTGTTTATTTTGATAGATGACGCTGAATTGTCTTCCAGTATGTTATAGGAATTTATGTTTTCATTTAAAACACATAACAGTTCATGTTTATATCTTTTTTTTTACCAAAAGAACTTGATTTTTACTCATCTGAATGCTGAAAAATATTAATAGTTACTTATATTTTGAATTAGTATTTACCTTCGCATATGTATAGTGGAGCACAAAGTATACATTTAAAAGCTTCTTGCATTTTTTAAAATCTGTAATCCATTCTCTACTCATTTTCTTTATTGGCTGCTGGTTATTTTTTTATTGATTTTGAAGCTCTTTTTCTTGTTAAGAACATAAAGTTTTGGTAGTATATCACATTTATCACAAGTTACTGGTTATCTTTGACTTTTCTTACTGTATTTTGACATCCATGAATTGCTAATATTTACTCTTTTTATCAATATTGTCTTCTTTAGCACCTGAATTAGGGATGAAGCTCAGACAATTTTATCCTAAACAAAGACTTGTATATTATTTATTTATTGTCATGTTTTAACCTTTGGTAAATCTGGGATTTATTCTGGAATAAGAAGTGATGTAGGGCTCCAACTTTTATTTTGTTTTGTTTCCTTGCTATAGTTTTTCATCTAGATTTCTATCCAGTTGTTCGAAGACCACTTATTGAAAAACCTATTTTTTCTTAAAGATTTTAAGTGTCATCATTACTATCCATTAAATAAATATTTGTGCATTTTACCGTATTTTGGGGACTTTATATTTTGTATCATCTGTTTGCCTATTTAGACACTAGCACCCAACTGTGAATTAATATAATCTTAAAATATGCTGAAATATTTAGTAAAGCTAGTCACCACTCATTAATCTTCTGTTTCTCTTTTTTACTTTTAAATGTTAAATTTTAATGTGAATTTTAATTACAGTTTGCCTGGTTCCAAAGCAGAAAGAAAAATTAAAAAAAAAACCACAAAAGACAGACAAAAGAATTCTCCAATATTTGCATGGCAAATGTGATAAGTTTGATATTTGTTATATTTATAATATTGAATCTTGTCCAGAATGTACAAAATTCATTTTTTCAATCTTTTTTAGATATCCCTCAGTAAAGTTTTGAAATTCCTTTACAGAAATTTAGAAAGTTTCTCATTAATTTTTAAACTTGACAGTTGAACTATATTATAAATGGCATTTTCCTTGATTATTTTGCAGAACTAAATGTTGTATGTATATGATAACTAATAATTTTTTAAATTGTAATTTATATTAAGCATTCATGCTGAATGCCCTAATAACAATAAGGGCATTGGGTTTTCTGAGTAGATAATCATAATAAAATTTTTATAATTTTATAATTCCGATTTGTTCATTTTCTTGTGTATATCCACTATTTCATCTCTTTGCTTATTTGTATCTTATACTACCCATAGCAAAATGTTAAGTACGAGTGGTGACAGTGGACTTCTTAATAGCAATGCCCTTGCTACTTTGACAAAACACAATGTTAAAATGTAATGATCTCTAAATATTTATTTATATGTGTATCTCTATATATCTATCCCTTTTTAAACTTATGTTAGTTGTTTTGCAATATAGTGATGCCATTTTTAATTTTCTTATATCCCTTTAAAACATTTTTCATATATAAAAATTTTAAAATATGTTATTGTTTTAATTACAGAAGTCAGAGAGAAATAAAAGTAATTGTAAAGAAGACGTATATTTATACTATAGGACAATGGAAAGGATACCAACTAGGGACAGAATGAGTGGAATGAACAGATTTTAAAATCCATCTTAATAAGCATCTTAAAGATCAATTTATAATTCTCTCAATACTCATTTCTACACTGACCACATCTTTATCTTAAGTAACTAATGAGGAGTAGAATACTACCTACAGAAATATGCTAAAAAAGCTAGAATCCTAATTCCTTTTTAGTGCCATAGAATGGCTTTTCTATGTATTATAAATGATTCCAGAATAGCAGATCTTCTAACATGTAAATGGACACAAAAAGAGAACAAACCAAAACCAAATAAACAAATACAACACTCAAAAAGCTTCATACAAAAATTCTTTTGGGGTTTATCTACTTTTTATTTATGTAGTGTATGACCACTTCTCTATTTACATGCACAAATAAAAGTTTATTGAAAAATTCACCACATATTTTAAAAGCAATTAAACACAATTTTTAGTTTGAACAGAGTAATGTTTACATCTTCCAAAGTGATTATCCGAAAGTAAAAAGCAAAATAGAAGCAGGAATATGAGCTCTATTCTTGATAAACCTAGAAGAACCCTAAATGAAGACCGAGAGTGAGTGAAGATTGGTGATTGACTTAGTCGAGTCAAGGAAGCTCAACTTTAGGATTCTCCAGAGAAGATAAGCTCAAAAGATAATTTGAAAAAGGCTAAGTGACAGAAGGCAAGAAAAAGAAGGCACTTGGAAGACAGTGATGATGCAGGGAGATTTTTCTTCAAGTTTATATAAGAGACAAGAGAGCCTCAGATTCTCATTGTAAACCTAGTTCAGTCAGATGACTAGCCATTTCCAGCTGTCTATGGGACAGATTACATATTGTATGAGGAAATCACTTGAGAAGCTCTGGATACAGGGATATAGGATAAAAAGAAGAGGTAAGACACCTAGAAGAAAATTAAAATATAAAGGGAAAGTAAACATACTGAATGGTCAAATTACCCACCTCTACTTCAGAAACACGGTGGACATTGAAAGATCCTTCTCAGGGTAAATAGATCCAACCTGGAGAAATGACATTTAACCAGAGACATTTAGGGGTCTTCCATGAACATCTAAATAAATAACTGATTATACAACAGGGCAGCCATAAAATGGGCAGGACTTTCTTGTGAATCACAGAGTTTCTATTTTTAGCTATTTGTTGGAAGCATGTTGGAAAAAAAAAGTTGAAGCAATCTCTCTTAAAGTAGACCTGAAAGATAAAGGGATGGAGTATATGATGAAAAAGATAGGAAACTTGGAGTATCAACTCAGGACTTCCAAAATTCTAAGGAATAAGAGTCTCAGAAGAAGAGAGCAGAGAAAATGGCAAAAAGAAATTGTTATAAGTATAATACAGAAAACATCCCAAAACCAAAAGACATGAGCCTCCATATTTAAAACAGCATTGAGAAATTTCATAACACTGAGAAATAAAGGGAAGATCCAAAAAGCTTCTAGAAATAAAAGATTCCAAACACATTATCTGGGGTTGTGTCAGAAACACCATTTCAGAAATTGGAAGCAAGTGGAGAAAAGCTTTCAAAATTTTGAAGGAAAACATTTTTTAATCACATTTCCAAACAAGTGTGAAAATGTATTAAAAACATTTTCAATCATGTAATTTTATAAAATTTACTTGTATATACTTTCTGTGATTCAAGGATATATTTCACTGAAAAGGGATGTAAACCAAGAAAGAGTAAGATATATCAAAGCGTTGAAGTGGTTGCCTCTGGCTACAAAATGGGAAAGGGGAGGAATTTTAGAAAACTAGAGTTTGCTTTTGTTCATGATTTTAATCAAATCTGACATTTACAGTTGCATGCATGATTACGAAAAATTAAAATTGGCTTAGAAAGTTCAAATTTAAAAAAGGAATTAATCAAAAATGTATAAAAACACAAATGGTAAATAGCCTCCAAATTTAAAATATTTATGAAATGCACAGATTTTAGAAGAACTTCACTCATAAATATGAGCAATCTCAATAGTCATAGAAGTATTTAATGTCTTCCCACTAAATCAGCTGTATCCCCTTGCTGTTAAGAGATCAAATTATCCTTATACTTACACAAATATGCTACAAAAGTTAAGAGAAGGGAATGACAAGAAAGATATTCACAAGAGGCTATATCATCATTAAAAATTCACTTTAGCTCTGAGGAAGGATTTAAGGAAAGTGCATGTTCTTAGCATGAGGCCTTTGATGTAGCAGACTAAGTGTGTAGCTGATGTGACCAGAACCTTTTTAATTGATTCTTACAATGAAAGCAAATATTCTGGGCTCCTTATCAGGGTCAGAGGGGATGTGGAAAATTAAATATTATGTTTTAGCTTTTTCTAAAGCATATAAAAATGATCAAAGCATGGCATATTTTAAAATCTATTGGTGAGTGATGCCATTCATGTGGATTAAAGTAGATAAGACTTTAACAGATACTGGTTTTGGTTTTTTGGGGGGTCTTTTTAACAATATTATGATGCTGTAAATGGAATATACAGTGGAGTGTATGAATGTTCAGCTTCAGAATTTATTTTAAATCTTATCAGATATTTATGCTGATAAACTAGATTAACAGTGTCTGGCCCTGGGGAAAAAATATCAAAGATTCATTTCCAGTATTATTTCAGCTGCTGATAGAACCACAAAGAGAGATACTTACATTTGTTCATATTGCCTTTAAAAGATACACTAGAAAATTTAGTTTTGAAATGTCACTTAAGTATTCACAAAAAAAAACCCCAAAGACTTCCTAAAGCAATTTCACTTCCTTTCACTTCTTAAAAAAAATAATACATTTACTAGTTCATTGCTTCTGTGTTACTAGACTACCTTTAACAGTTATTTCAGCCATTGATTTTACTTTCCAGGTTCAAAGGAAATTCTTTAGTTTTTTCTGTACACTACTTACTGCTTATATTGTAGGAGTGTGGACTCCAGCCAGAATGAACCCCTGTGACATTTGCAGAGACCTGGGAAGACCAGAGGTAACTCAACCAAACAATCCCTGATAATCTTCTTCCAGCTAAGACCACACACTGGGCTCCAGCATCGGCCCTGTCAGAGAAGGGATTAGTGAGTGTCTTTTGCTGTATGTGGTGTGAATTACATTCATCTAATAGGAGGCTGGGTCGAATCTCAGTCCTGGTCCTGAGATGAAAGAATAAAGAAAAGTTGCAGGCATAAATACTCTAACAGTTTCTAACCCCCAATTTTAATCAGTTGCTATTACAGTTTATAGTTCCTTCTGACAAATTTTGTCAGGTTTTTGGCATGTATTCCTGGAGAACTCTGATTGCTTTTATAAAGGAAACTAAATAATGAAATATTTTTTCCTGTTTAAATTAGTTAATCTTAACTTATTTGTACATCTATCTATGTAGACATAGAATTGATCTTATTTTATTTGTGACCCAATGTATGACTTTAAATGATATCAAGTTTCCTGGCGAGATTCCTATAAGCTTCTCTTACTTTACTCCCATGTAAATTCCCTCAAGCCCCTTCTCCACCATTGTACTTACAGTACTTAGGAAAAATCTCCCATAGGTTAAAAACAACTCTCTACTTTCTCAGTGCCTTCACCTGAACAGGAAAAAAAAAAAGTTTGCTGAAGAAAGTCACATGAACTGGTTGACTGCTTTACTTTAAAAGCATCATCATATATCTACCCCCAAATTGATACTCAACATTGTAGGACAATCTTGCTACCTCTTCCCAATAAGATGGGGTTGCCCCCACTATCTGCTTTTCTGATGTTTCAGTAAACCAATTAAATCTACAAGGGATGACCACCATCACCTTCTCACAACCTAATTTATAAATTTGCCAGTGCGCATATTCTTAACCTTTGCCTTTTACTTCTGGACACAATGGAGGGAAAAAAGAATTGTTGTGCCTCATTTTAAGTTCAGTTGCTGTAATTGTGCTCTGAATCTCTTACCCTCTCTCCTGTAGTCTTAAAGATTTAATCTATTACCTCTGTTCTTTTTCTTTACTGCTCGTCTCTCCTCTACATAATCATTCCCTTCAGAATACAACATGCTATAGCATTTCTCATCCAAAATAAATAAAAAAGAAACAATTTCTTTAAAATAAGACCTCTTTACTTAACGTCATAAGCTTTTTCAGCTGTCATCTCATTTTTCTGCTCCCCACATAACAAAACTTGTTAAAAGAGTTTTCTATGTTGACTAACTTTATTTTCTCTTATTTCATCTGTATTAATTGTTACTGTTTCGTCTAGTTTATATTTTAAAAAGGAAATAATTCACAAACTTTGGTAAGTTTCTTATACCCCATGACTAATCTGGACACATTGTTATGGTTTCGATGTGTGTATGTGTTTCCCCCAAATTCATGTGGTTAGAACTTACAACCCTATGTGATAGTATTGATAGGCAGGGTCTTTAGGAGGGAATTAAGTCATGAAGGCTCATCCCTCACCTTTAGAAAGTTCTAAAAGGGCTCAACAGAATTATCTAGGCCCTTTTTGCTCTCCTGCCTTTTCCACCATGTCAGGATGCAGCATTAGCCCTCTCTGAAGGACACGGCATTCAAGGCATCATCTTAGAGCAGAGACTGGGCCCTCACAAGACACCAGGCCTGCAGGTGCCTTGATCTTGGACTTCTCAGCCTCCAGTACTGTGAGGAAATACATTTCTGTTCTTTATAAATTACCCTATCTCAGGTATTTTAATATAGCAGCACAAATGAACTAAGACACACATCTACAGAATAATGAAACTTTGGAGGAAAACTTCTGGGCTCTCCACTCAGTCTAACGTCTATTCCATTTTGGTTTATGTCTTCTTCATTTAATCTTGTTTTGTTGATGTCACCAGTTGCCAAACCAACAGACAGGATGTACTCTCATCTTACTTTGCATCATCTCATACTGTGGAGCATTCTTTCCTAGAAACATTTCCCGTCTTAGGCCCAACAACTCCACACTGTTCTCATTTTTCTTCCATTCTGATTGACTTGGCCTTCTCATGATCCTTCTCTGTCTTCCTCCTGCCATCTGCATGCCAGAGTGCCTAGGATTAGGCTTCTTTCATTCTCTCCTTATCCTCTCCTTCAAATCTGTCCCAGAACTTTAAATGCCACTTATATATTAATGTCTACCAAGTGTATATCTCTGGCCCTGATGGCTTCTGTGAGCTCTTGGGTCTTATATTCAATTACCTGCTTGACAGTTCCACCATTTTGCCTAACGAAAGTCAAAAATGTGCAATGTCCAAAGGACAATTCTTGTCCCCTCTTAATCATCACCTGCCACTCTCCACAACCACTCTGTCTACTTTTTATCTTGCCATCTTCTACATCTCAGTAAATGTTATCTCCATCTACTCAGTTGTCCAAATTAAAAGCCTAGCAGAAGAGTCTTTATTTTTAATGGTACATACTAAAATATTTATAGATAAACTTATATGATATCTAAGGTTTGCTTTAAAATGATTAGGGCCATAAAAGAAACATTTGCCATGAGCTATTAATTATTGAACTTAGATTATGGGTAACATAAAAGGCAGATTCTGATTCAAAGGGCCTTAGGTAGCATCCAAGATTCTACATGTTTAACAAGCTACCGGGTGATGAAAGGCAATGAAACAAAAGTCTTCTTGACCATTGTGTTTTTAGTATCTCTTATGTCATCCACAATTACTCTCTGTGTAATTATACCATTTATTTTCTTAATAAGAATTTCATCCTACTAATCTACACTTATCCATTATCCTTGTTAATTTTCTGCCTTTCCCACTGTAAGAGCATGTATCTTACATGTTTTATGTATCACTACATTCCAGACCCAGCTCCGTGCTTGAAGAATAGGTACTTCATAAATATTGAGGACAGAATGTTATGGAGGGCAATACAGGTAATGATAGCAGGTGAATAATAGATGTAGGTAATATTGCAGTGGCATAAAGCTGAATTTTGTAATGTTGGTTGTGAGGTTACCAATTACTGCTATTTAGGTCTCACTCCCAGAATTCTAGATTAATTGATTTGGAATGCTGCCTTTTGAGAAACTTCCCAAGCTAATTCTGTTGTGACAACAAAGTTAAGAACTACTGCCTTAGTTGATGGTGATGGTGATGATGATGATGATAACAATAATATCAATATTAAGAACAACAGCCACTACCCTCTATTATGCTATTTTCTTGGAACTATTCCAAGTGCTTTACATGTATTAACCTTATTTTATCTTGATAATAATTCTATGAAGTAGATACTGTTATCTTTATTTTAGAAATGAGGAAATTGAGGCACAGAAATGGTCCATAACTTCCTTAAGATCAACCAAGTATACATCATGAAGCCAGTATTTAAACAAGGCAATATGACTCCATGCCCTTCACCTTTGGCTTATGATGATAGCACATATGTCACAAGCACTTGTAAACATAGAATTGTTTATAATGTAATTTCTCAACTATCACTCAGCCACATGCTATGAAACACAGGGCTCAAATATGGCAAATGAAAGAGTAAACTTTTTTCAGAAGAAACAAATATGTAAATATCCCTGAAATAATCCTTCTAGGGAAATCAAGAAAGCAGAGAGAGATAAAGATAGAAATGCAAGATAGAGAATGAATTATCAATAGATCAAGAAGAGCTGTGCTTAGATTGGGCAACCAGAGCCACTGATAAGACCCCTCCTCTTTGCAGGATGCCATGGAGGGTGCAGACAAAGGAGAGCCAGAGAGGGTCAGAACAAACCTGACCATAGGCACAAGATAGATAGGTCCCCTGGCCCCATGTGCCTACGCCTCCACACTTCTCTTTTAAACCATGATCTGGGTGCCCAGGACCTTGGGATTTCCTGCCTAATGGGTTCCATCCAACTTCCAGAGCTTGTGTGACTCTCTTCTGGGTAGGTTTTCTCAGAGATGGCTAGGAGGCAATTGTTTGGAAGGAGGGTGTCATTGTGACTTGGACTAATCAACTGGATACGCATTTGTGTGTGTGCTTGAAAGCCCAGTTTGGTGTATGTATGTGAGGGAGATTAACAGGGAGGGAATTAGGGGACAGACCTGGGGCATCTACTTGTATTCTCACTCAAAGAGTGCACCCGAGGCCAAATTCTAATTCCACAGATAAGGTTGAGGGGTTAATCTTGAGAAAGTAAAGGGTTAATCTTGAATTGGAGATGAGACCCTTAAATGCTTTGTTATTTTAGGGTATTGACCAATGACAACTTCTTCCCTTTTCCCAATTTGGCAAAAAAAAAAAAAAAAGTAAAGCTGTTCATTTTAAGTGGCTATAAGATGGGATGAGGGTTTCCACTTTTACTCTTCCTGTTAGGAAAGCCGATTCTGAAGTTGGTCGTCTTCTGGACATTATGTTCTCACCAAAGAAGCCTCCTCTGCTCGCTTTAATTCTGTTTGACCTGAAGGTTGATAATAAAATCTTCTTCCAGCATCACCTGAAATCCTTAGGCACTTGGGATGATAATTTGGGTCATATCTTGAGATTTTGAATAAATTTCAAATATACAATAAGGAGTCAGCCTTGAAAAAGGAAAACACTTCCATAATAGGATATTTTTCTAGCTTTCAAATTTAGCTAAGCATTTGTTTCCTACTGAATAATCAACACTTAGCCTCAAGTTATAAATGTAAGTAAGCTCTTTTACATTATGTACAGACTTTTTACAATTCTTTTTTCTAAAGCAAGAAAGTACATTCTCTTTCCCTTTCAGGTAACTTGAAAACAGCTGAATATGTTGAACTTAATATGCTTTCCGAGAATGCTGACTTCTTGAATGAGAATAAAAAATATTAAATTTCTGCTTAGAACATGTTGAGACCAATCAGTCTTATAATGATTTTGCTTTTTAACTGAGCATATCCCTGTCTACTGCAAAAAATACACTCAAATTGCCTATAGCTACCATAAAAGGTAATGATGCAACACCCTTAATTCCTGTGCTTTTTATTTGAGTGTTTCAAAGTATTAGTAAAAGTGTTATATCTCATATTTTTATGAAGGGAATAAATAACAACGAGGTAAATGGAAGTTTGTTAAATAAGAATTTCAGAACTAGGAGAAGTGATTTCTTTTTCTAAAGGTAATTTATGTTATCTTCTCTGGAAAAGAGAAGAACAAAATTACCATTGAAAGCATTTCTGGTTTTGTCTCTTCATTATTGTTGGCCCGATTACCAAAGACTTTTTAAAAAGCTTGGCCATCATATGAATTGCTCTTATCTTTAACCATTATGAAAAATTCCTGGCATACCAAAATATTTTCTAAGGGTTTTTTTCAATTAGTTTGTTTTGCATTTTTCATTACTCTACTTATGCATAACATGGTGGCAAACCATACCCACATTATTCTCTATTTGCATCATTTCTCATTTTATTTACACATAATTATTTATATTATTTACTTCAAAGAAAAAATTTTAAAAATACCTCTTACTTCCTAGTGTCCACGTTGCTATATATTCCCTTCCTGGAATGACTCTGTGCTTGACCATGTTGCTTTTGCCCAGTGGCACACCAGCAAACACGTCATAAGCAGAGATTTGATGAGCTCTTGCACATTAAGACATGCTCTTTTGATCACTGATCTGAGATGGCCATGTCGAGTATATCAGATCTATTAGGGTTTTGTTCACAAATGTGAGGGGAAAAAAACCATAACTGAGATGAATAAGGATATTACTAAAGTATTACCATAATGGAATTGTAACAGTAATCAAAAAGATACTTACTTCTTTGTTCAATTTAATAAGACAATGCATCCTGGAGAAAGAGCACAAAATTTAGAATCCTGGCTTCTCCTCTTACTACATATAGGACCTTGGGCAAGTCATTTAAACTCTCTGTGCCTATTTCTTCATTTGTAATATGGTAATAATAATAGTACCTACCTCATAGGGTTTTTATGAGAAGTTAAATGAGTTAATATTTTATAATGCTTAACATATGGGGCAATAGTATTATCTAAACATTTGTCAAATAAATAGACAAAGACTAGTCTTTAGGGCTTTATAAAGACAGCATCTTTGTAAAGTTTCAAAGACCTAGGCCAGTTAAATAGAGCCAGATCTCAGAAAGCAGAGCTGAACATAAGGACTTATAAGAATCCATTCTATGTTGGGGAAGAAATTTCAGGGACAGGATTGAAGGACTGGCAAGCAAAGAAGGAGGAAAACCCAAATACAACAGTGGGTTTTACTGCTGGTCCATGAGGCTCGGTCCTGCCTAGGCTGTGAAGACTACCTTAGAAATATCTGTTCCAGGGAAAATGGGAAGGGAGCCTTTATCTACTGGCTCCCATTCTCATTGATCAAGGTTTGTCCTCATAGGATAAATTTCCTGGAACTTGCATGTTGTTAATAAAGGAATTGTGGTTGGGTTCCCCCAGGTTGCCCTTGTGGAGGCATCAAAAAATGCTTATTGCAAATATCAGGAGAGTTTCTGAACAGCTGAAGCAAGATCTTGCCAGGTTACATCTGTTGGAAACTCAATGACAAAGTAATGTGGAAATAAAGGGTAAACTGACAGAATGTGAAGCAAGGGAACTAATTGTCGGCCACGACATTGCAGAGTCAGGTACAATCAAATAGAAAAACAAGGAAGAATGGTGTACAGAAAGACAGAGGTGGTAACCTAAAGACATGAGAGGGATAAAATAATTTTCAGAGGTATGGCAGGAGAAGGGACAAGACAAGGAAGTAGTGGGGTAAAGTGACCACTTTCTGAATGTTTTCCTATGCTATTTCATTTGACAGAGAAGTGTGTTTGAAAACAAAGTCATTTCTGATGTTTTCCGAAAACTATGTCAGTGTTCATTAGTCTATACCAATATTACTATCAATAAAATTGCATAATTAATTTTCTAAGTCCATATAATTACTTTTCAGGTAACTCCATCTAGTAATTTAACAAGTAAAATAGATAAATAGCATTTAAGGATTTTGAAGCCAATCTGGCTATGGAAAGGCATAGAAGTTTATAAATAGGATAATTCATCTAATAAACCAGAGGTGGCAATCCAGTCTCCATATCAGGCTCTGCTTAAATAAATAAAGTTAGCAGTTCTCATTAGTGCAGTGAACTGCACTTAGATGCTTTCAGAATTATCCTGCTATAAGTTATGATGATCCTAGAAAGATATATAGTCAAACAGAATCAGAAGAAAAATATTTCAACAATATTTATGGAAAGGCATAGATGAAGAATTTGACACAACTATATAAAGTCATTGATATTTAACTCCCTAAATAAAATATGATTTTATAGTTTAAAATATGATTTTCTCTTAAAATCTCTTTTATTCTGAAATCCTGCTATAAGGGCATCTGGCTTAGCTGGTGTTTTCACTGAACTCATTGATTATTTAGTGTGATGGAACCAGTAAGAATGGGTATGGGTTCCATGTTGTGGGAAAGGTTGGTACACTTTATTCTGAAATGTAAAAATCACATGCAATATAAGTGTGCCAAGTTTAAGGAATGCATCAATAGCTGACATAGACTTACCATTTTTGTGTAGCTTTGACTTGCTAAAATGTGTTTATCCAATCAATTTTAATCCAAATAATAAGAAATTATAAACTAGATTTGTATAGCTATTTAACATCAGGTCTTCAATGTAGTTTCACATATTACATATCATTTAACAAGCAGTATAGCATACTGGAAAGATCCTCAAAGTAGAAATCATGTAGCTGGCTTTTAACTTCGTTTCTGATGAAAATTAGCTGGCTGGAAACTTTGGGTCACCTTTCTGCATTTAGGTATTATATATTTAATAAAAATTTACTTACATGACTTCTAAGTACCTCATAATTTCTGAATTGTAGGATAGTATTTGATATAGATTTAAGTAATTGAACCTGATATTTCAAATTACTAGTTTCAAACTTTACGCTTATTATAAATTTCTTGTTTAATAGTAAGAAATTGACTTGTCATGTTTCTTATTTCTTCTGTTTTTTTTAATAATTTGCCTTTGATAAATTCTGATCTTAGAAATTTTGAATAAAAGCACACTATATCATTTGGAAAATAGCCTTGTTTTGATGTTTTATGTTGAATTTCATACACTATTAAGGTGGACTTTTTTTGGCAGGGAGGGAAGAATTATGATATCTAGAATCATCGTCCATGGCCCTTTTTATGCATTAGCCGCAGCAAGCATAAATATCAATGAATTGGGTTATTTCTTTCTTAAAGAATGAACAAATCTTACCCTCAGCCTGTTCATTATTTGTAATGGAAAAGAGCATCACTGATTTGATAGAAAGCTTTGGGTCACCCTCAGATGGCTTATGCAGAGGGGCCAAACAAGGCTCTGAGCATTCAGAGTCTCCTGCTGGGAAAGGAACAAACAGAATCTCTGAAATTCCTTAAGGATCTCTAGAAAATACCCAAGGAAATGTATCAGAAAACAAAAATGAAATCATGCAAATATGATATGTAAAGCTAATTGTGTACCCCTCTTCTCAGAATAATTAGCAAAGTTAATGCCATTATAAATCCACTCATATTGTTAGAACTATCACTGTACAGAAAGTATTTCTGCTTATTGAAAGATAAAGCTCAATGGAGCACAAGACTCCCAGCTTGAAACATTTAATCAAGCTGTGAAGACATCCAGCATGTCATAAAATGAGAAGCGCAAACCATGCTGAAGGAGTGTGGTACTTTTAGCTTTTCTGAGTCATCAAAGATGATAAATACTTGTTAATGGAATTATAAGCTATGGTTTATTATATAAGATATTCAAATTTTATTTTGAGCCACATCCTCCCCTGTAAGTATTAAATATCCTAAGTAATTAAAAATTTGCACATGAACCATGAGGTCTCTGTTACTTATGCCTCTTTGAATCAATCATCATAGCACAATCCTATGTAGAGAAGGATGCTTTCTAATTGGTCAGTTTATTAGTAAGCAAACTATTGCTGACAACAGATAGCCAAAAGTAATGGTAAAAAAAAATGAATGTATATAAATTCATTAGTCAAGAAACAGAATTGGGTTGAAAAGCAGGAACTATGCTTTTGTCCTGAAGGTTGCTTCCTCTGAAAGTTCTCTTAGTTCCTTTATTTTGTTAGTTTCTTTTCAGTGTGATCACAGAGAGAATTTTACTTCTACCATAATCTCATCACACTTTAATAGTTTATTTGCCCGATTGGCCATAATAATCACTAGGGGAAGAACATGAGTTTATCTGGGTCACTATTTTATTACTGGTGTTTGGAGCAAGCCAGAAACTAGCTGGCTTTTAGTATATTTGGTGAATGAATAAATTCTTGTTTTTGCAGCTTCTAGACACTGTAGTGGAAGTTGCTCAAGATACACTTGCTAAACTGAACTAAACTTTTCAATGATACTATTTGTGTTACACCTTTACATTGTGACCTGTATTCCATTTTTCTATCTCTAGGTTTCCTTATAACTCTAAAATTCCTTAATTCTACTAATATCAATTATTCACAAATTCTATTGCTTGTAATCTTGTTCCTCTTCCAGGGCTAGAAAAGTCCTAAAGGGCTTACAGAGGGATTAAAGTTATTTCCCTACCATATTTCCACCTGTACAGAGTTAGTGATTGAGTAGTACTTCCCCTGGGGAATGAGCCTGGTTATGTCTCGGTTTGGTTTTAAAACTGATAGCTTAATAAAAAAAGAAAACAGGGCACACATACCAGTAAAGTAACATATATGAATGTATGTTCAGAACTCAGCTAAGAAGTATTATTTCACATCAAATTCACATCATGCATCATGATTAAGTACAACCATTTCAAAATATGAAACAAAACAAGACAATTCAAACTGAAGCATAGTCATCTCTTTTATAGTTTCAGTTGGATGTGATTTATTTGGCCTTTTATTCTACATTCCATTTATAATTGGGGGTACTCTTGCTTTTCTGATCTCTATTTGGCTGAGAGCCAAAGGGCAGTAGTTCCACTAGTTACTGATCCCTTGGGGTTTCAGAGCAGCCTATTTTCTTGTCATACAACAGTTAAAATAGTTTTCTTTCTGTGGCAAAGATGCATTTTCTAAAATGCTTGCAACAATGAGCTTCACTCTGTGTTTCCCTGGATGAGCCTGTCACTGTATTTCAACTATTTAAAACACAGAAAAAAAACCAAACCAACAAACTTTTTTTCAGGTAGTAAATGGCTAAAAATGTGTTTTTATTGAGTTTTAATTTCTATCAAAATATCACAGTTAGTTTAAAAATCAAATAGTGCTAAACCAGGCTTGCGTGAAAAATAGCAGACTCTCTGGCCTTGTCTCCAGGACCTATGTCCTGCTCCCCGAGGCAGTAGCTTTCATTTTCTTAGCTGCTGCTTCTGGCATTTACCCTTATATTTATAAACAAAATCTTTCACTAGTATTTCTTAATAAATATATTTTATACATTTATAAGCCCCATTCCCCTACACACTCATTCATCTTCTCCCCCATTTCTCCTGTCACAGAATAATCACAGAATATATCAAAAGTTTGGGTTAGATCAATGCTCAATGTTCACATTATTTTGATTACAAAGCTACTATTCAAAGTTTAACTGCTTAGCATACTACAACTTCACATCCCATTTTTTATGCCTTTTTATTTTCTTTGTTTTTAATAATTGTCTCATTGCCACATTTGCTTTATTTTCTCTGTGTCATTAGTTCTTTTCCAAAATTTCCAGCAAAACCATAAAATGCCCCTGAGAGTGATCAAATTGATGACATCTGTAATCTAGTATGTTATTTTCTTTTTGAAATAAATAACGTGCCCATCAAAGTTCTTGACATTTTCCCCTAAGGTTATGGTTTGGGATAGTGGGAAGAGCAGGCCCAAGTTCTTGTTCACCTTTAAGAACTCACCAAACGGAGGGTGAATGGCCCTGAGATAAAGAAGCCAGGGGCACCAGAAAAACCATGGTCCCAACTCCCAACCCCTGAAAAAAACACTCCCAAGTTAAGGCTTCATTCACCATTTTCTCTTTTAGAAAAGCAGAATGTGAGGGCAACATTTTTTAGGCTGTAATTTACCAGCCTTGATTTTGAAGAAGAGGATAAGTGAATAATCCCCATATGTTTCTCTCACTTCCTCGCACTGAGGTTTTGGGCTTTTGGGCTTCCCTGATACTAATCCAGAACATTTGCACTCAATGTCATAGGTACAGCAGGAAATTTTATGTGCAGAACGATGGAAGAGAAGACAGGAGTAGACATTCAAAGTCCTTCTTACCCCACAGCCTGGTCAGCTTCCTCCTGCCCTAGGGCATTCATAGAAACAAGCTTGGAATAACCCACTCCCCCTCCATCCCATCCCATAGGTTTTTCACAGTTTGTTTGTTTATTCCTTTTTTCCTTTCCCTTATTTCTTCTATAGTTCTTCTGGATTGGTTGGCCTTGGAAAAGGATGCAAGTGTTCTCAGTAATTTACCATCTTAGTGGGACAAATGATAACATTCTTGAAGGAATCTGTTTTCTTTACTCTTTCTTCCTTATTTCTTGAAGAGAGGATTCCTGAAGAATTATCAGTATGTTAAAAAATAGACTGTCCACCAATCCCACTGCATAGTTGGTGGGACTGACTTTTTCTGTCAGGCTGTAAACTTTCTTTTCTGTGTACTTACGTGAGAACCTCTGCATCTTGGCATCTACGCTTCTGGTCATTCTAATTTCTTACTTTGGTGGAGCATCTCTACTAGCTTACTGAGAAAGAGTACACAGGAGACACGATTTTGAGACTTGTATGTCAAAGAATGCCTTTAGTTTACCTTTACTCTCAATTAATTTGACTAATTAAATGTCTTAGGGGAAAATAATTTCTCTTCAAGATGCTAAAGGCATTTATTCTACAGTTTTCTAGCATCTTGTTTTTAAGATCCCTATTCTACTTTGAGTTATGATCCTTTTATAACTCGCGTGTGTGTGTGTGTGTGCATATGTTCCTTGTTTCTGAGTTGTCTGAAAGATTTTAGTATCTTCTCTTGATTCATACTATTTAAAATTCTGTGATTGTACGTCTTGGTGTGTTTCCTCCCTTCAATCTAGTGTCAAAAGAGGAGGTGGAGACAAGCCTCTAGAGAAGAAAGAGAAGTTACATTGGTGCAGGGGAGTCAGGCTTCAGCAGAACTGGCTTGCTGAAAAAAATAAATAACAGAAGTTTTAAAAGAAGAAACAAAACAAAGCAACAAAAACTGTAACATTTCTAAATTTCTGAGTTTAATTTGCCTATTTGTGGTAGAAAAACAGTAGCTTTCTCACACGCATTTCATGTTCACAAAAGGCCTGACTTATTTTCAGATATCAGTATAGCCAAAATCAGGCACCAATTATTTTTATTAGGGAGCCAGTTATGGAAAATATTCGAGAATCAATCAGGACAGTCTTTACGTTACTTTAGGTTTATCTCAGGGTGTCAAATTGTGTGTGTGTGTGTGTGTGTGTGTGTGTGTGTGTTATGACTGTGGAACAGGAAGCACTTAGACATTGGAAACAAAGCAAAATGTCTAGTTTTGTTTCAAAACTAGAAACTGGTATTCTTCAGTTTTGGTAAATTTTCTTGATATTTTTTCTTTCCAATATCATCCCCCTCATCCATTTAAGTCTTTCTGGCATTTCTCAATCTACTCTCCACTATTAACTTTTTTGTCCTCATAACTGTCTTTGTCTTTTTGTTATCCTTTCTGGAAATTTCTTTCAAACTTTATCCAATTCATCCCAACTTTTGATTTTTAATATTATAATTTCACTTTAATATATATTCTTATTTAGTCTCTTTCCCTCCTTTTTATAGCAGCTATTCTATTTTAATAGATGCAATGTTTTGAAAATTTCTTTGACATTATTGAAGGCTTTAATATTTTTCTGATGCTTGTGTTATCTTTTCCCTGTGGCTGTATTCCTTTAGTTTTGACCTCTGCCTTTCACATTCTCTGCCGGCCTAACCTTAGACTTGCCTACTGATTTTTAGCCTTTTTCATTAAACTTGTATGTACCAGGCATTACACAGTGGGCTGTCACCCAACTGAGTGATCACACTTAGTATCACCAGTGATGTGAAGTGCAAGCTGACATGATGGACTGTTTGATGAGACACAATGAGAAGGCAACACCTTTTTGCATTGAATCTAATCGTGAGGAAGCAATCAGAAAAATATAGATTGTGAAAAATTCTACAAAGCAATTGTCTTAGACTCTTCACGAGTTAGTCGTGAAATGAAAGCTATAAGGTAGTCTGGACTGTACTAGAATTAAGGAGACAGGACAAGTAAATATGATGCATGCTTCTTGATTGATCCTGAAAAAAAAAAGTGAGTTTGAGGAACATGATCTGGGGTACATAACTAATAATCACACAAAGTTTCTTTTATGTCTCTTATAGTCCATTGAAGTTTTATAGGAAGAAAGGCTTGATTTTGGTGGTACCTGCAAGAGCAACATTAGCACTTAGATTATTTGAGCTTTCCCACCACTCATCTATCTGCTTTTTATCTTTCAAAAAATGTCTCATCTACTGTAGTTGCCCCTAATTTTTTTCTTATGGGTTTATAATATTTTATTCCCATAATAATTTTATGGGATTGCAAAAGGAAGAAGAGATACACACTTACACTAATAAACTTTACTAAATGGAATTCCAATTTTTTTTAAGTATTTGACTTGTTTTTATAGCCCCATAACCATACATATAACTAATTCTAATTTCTAGTCAAATGTTCAAATGACTGTCAACTCACTTTATGGCAATCCATAACAAGTTAATTGCTTTTAATTAATTTAGGTGAGTAAATAAAGTGGAAAAGGAATAAAATATTTTCTATCAATTTAAAACAGACAGAAAATTTTAGTAGTCCTGAAAAATCATACATATTTATATTATTAAACATATTGGTTAAATATGTGGTTGTAGGTATGTTAGAATAACCTAAAGTTTGATACCTCTGTTAAAGTCCATCTTGGATTTTAGTGTATGGCCTAAGTTTTAATTTTTCAATTTTTAAATGGTATTCTTAATAAATGGATATGTTTCATGGTATTATTAAGAATTAAGGAATACATGTAAATGGTAATATAGTATGTATGTTCACTATTGGTATAATTATTATTATCATCACATCATTGAGAAGTATAACATAGAAGAGATGGTACACAAACAAGCAAAAAAAACAAAACAAAGAAAGTGGGAATGTGCATTATAATGATGTAAAGAGTAAAAAAGGATAAATCAAAATTAATTATAAATAATCCTCCAATCTTCAACCAAATCTAAATGTATCCTTCAGATAAAATCTGGTCTGTTCTGCAGTTTAAAGCACAGAGATAGAAAGTAAAAATTTCAGATATTTGAAAAAACATGAGGGATTTGTGTCAACTTGGATAACACTCACTGCTCTTTCTGGTTATGGGGACCTTCTTTGTATGGTCATATTTCTCTTCCCTAATAAAACATCACAAGGTAATGGAGTTTCCCCCCTTCTGTTCTCCCTGTTTTAGAACAATTTCTTTACATTCACACAAAAATGTGGTCTGAAGTACTAACATTTTCTGAAGAAGGAATGACTTTGGGAAGCATTCAGATGTTGAGGAAGACTAATTTCACCTCCATACAAAGGATCTTAGAGAACTGCTTCAGGCTAGTGTTTCCAATCCTCTTCCCATCTTCTTTTGAAGGAAAGTGACTGCTGAGTAATCACTTGCACTTAGAGTTTTGCAAAATATTTGAGGTTTAGTTGAGGAAAATGGGAAAGAAAGAGTCCAATGCTTCTGGCAACTACAGTACCCAGAGAAATGACAAGCAAGTGAGTCATTGGGCTCAACTTTAAAACATCCAAATGGCAGAGCTTCAATTAAATAAAGAAGAAAATGTTGCTTTTTGCAATTATCTTCTAACTGATAACACGCATAAGCTGTTAGAATTTTCCACGCAGTGGTTCATGTCAAGTATGTAGGGTAACAGTACCTATACTTAGCAGATGACATTCCAGTGCTTAACATTTTTCTATTCAAGTGTTTTTCCACTGGCAAAGTTGTCTCATACCCTTCCCACCTGGAAACACAAAAGACTTATTCATAGTTTTCACTCCCAAAGGAGTATTAGGCATTATGTAATAAATGCCTCATTCAACTCAGAGTTGCTAAATAAATAAATCCACCGAGGAGTGACTTTTTAAAATGGTTTTGGGAGATTTTTCTTTGGCATTAGAGATCTCGATAAAGCAACTTAGTGTAGCCATGATGGTGTCTTCCCCTGTGACCGTTTTGAAATAGATAATAGGACCAGCCAATGAGGAGAAATCATGGTTGCCGTTACATCATTTCATGCCTACTTTGGTGACACAGACCTGAACTGGTATATCTATTGCCATTGTGTCAATTATTTTTTCTGATGAGCCTTATGGAAAATAAATTTCATTTTCTGGATGACATATATGGAAATTTACCAAATAAAATATTTAAAGACAGAGTAATTAAAAAGAGCCATAAACCTACATATATCTGCATTTAGTCTGTACTCTTTGTACAAAGATGTATGAACATTTGTTGGCAATCGAATTTTAATGGTACATTTGTTTACTAAGGAGCAAATTTTATTGTTAACAGGTATTCTGTAATATAGTTGTTCAGCCAGTGACTTTTTTTTCAGATCTTTTCAAAGCCTACTTTTTGTTGCTTTATTTGAAGGAATTGATTGATGTATATGAGCCAGTCAGGCTGACTCATGGCAATTTGTGTTTGGAGGAATGAGATTTAGGGCCAGGGTTAGTACTAGATGTGAATTGCCAGGGGCATTTGGATGGCATTTCTTAGATTAGTTAGGTGTAGATAAGCTTATCTGAAATTACATCTGGATTACCTGACTAAAGGAAAGAAAAGCAGAGATCTGCTATGGAAATAATCATGGAATGAAGGAATACTAAGGGGAGTCTGGTAACTAAGAGCTAGTTTTTAAATAATGTTATACCAGATTTAAAAGCTACATGGAGGATAAGACAGGGCCTGAGTTTGTTAGCAATTGGATTAGATTGTAGAAATGAATCTCAATCTATCCTTTATTACTCAATCCAGAGCATAAGACTAATTTCTACACTTTATAATTATAGTTGTAGAGTCTTCTCTGGAGGCCATGAAATCTAAGATAGAATGCTTCATTTCTTATTTCTGTTTACCTTGGCCTGCATGTGCTTTCATGAGAGGTTAAGTGAATAAGTGGTTGAAAGAGGTAAACTAAGAGTATTTAAGCTCAAAGGTTATTTCTTGTATTTGTAGTTTGTATCTTATCTTTCCATCAATAATAAAAATATCATCTATTGTATGTATTAGGAATTGTTCAAAGTGCTTTATATACCTATAAATTAGTCTAGTTATTCTACACTATGTCTTTATAAGGTGGCAACTTTTGTCACCTCTATTTACAGCTAAGGAATCTGAAGGACAGAGCTAGTAAGTGGTGGAGGTGGGATTTAAACCCCGTTTGTCTAATACCAGAGTCTTAACTACTTCATCCCATGCAGAAGGAAAGGGAGGCATTCTGTTATTCTTCATTACATGTATGCAGTATTCACAGGCATTGTCATGTATATATATATATATGCCCAACACATAAGAATGCTAAATAACTTCTTGTAGCATCCCTTTTCAGGATGAGGGGCAAGTGGGGTCTCACAGCCCCCCTCCCCCTAGTATTCCTCATTCCTGGGGATAGATACTAAATATTTCACAGATCACAGTTTGAAACTGTTGCTATAGAAAATGTGTTGAACAAACAGTGTCCCTACTTTCAGGACTAATATTCTCAATCAGCTTAGATTGATGCAAATAAATATCAAGACAGCTACAAGTTGCATTCAATGTAAATAATTACATTGATAAGTTCATAAATAGTGTCACAACCCTGAATGTTCCATGTGGCAGAGCAGAATGTAAAAAAAAATGAAAATATGATGGATGGATAGATAGATAGATAGCAAAAGGCAAAAATGACCATCTCAGAAAGGGAGATTTAAGGACCACTAAGATTTTAAGTTGAGTCAGTCTGTAAATTGGAGAACTTATCGTTCAATACTTATAGTATTGTTACGAGGTTTAGAAGAGCTAACATTTCTAAATATTCTTGACACAGAGTATAGTAAATGCTCAATGTCTTCAATAAACAAACTTCCCTCCTTCCACATATGCCTTGACATCTGAAAGATCATTTCTTTAAAGATACTATAGTATATATTAAATGATATTTCTACTGCTCAGGTTTCTGGGGGAATAATGCTTATCTAGTCAGTCTCTATATTTTTAAGACTTTAAAAAAATATTTTATAAAATCTTTGTTCTTTGCCTTTCAGTGTTTGATATAATAAAAACTTTAAAGTTAATTATGCAGTATTTTTAAATAGGATATTGAGCAAGAAAACCCATCTATTATTTAAGTGTTATTTTATTTAATGAATCATTGTGGTTTTTATTTTATAATTGTAATTAGTATTATCAAATCATTAGTTCTAGGTTAGAATTATAAGGTATTATCAAAGATACTCACAGTATATTGTAATTAGGGTTTACTTGATTAGGCAATTATAAGAAAATGAACATTTTTTTTCTGTGTGAACAGTGAAGTCAGTTAAAATGTTTTGTGGAATTAATGTAATGATAGCAAAGCTGCAGAATTATAGTAATATTATTATTGCAAAAACATTCTGTTAAATTTTGGATATTATCTCTTTCTTTATTGGGTTCTATTTGTTTTAGAGAATGTGAAATATATATATTCTATAAAATGCAGGCCTTTTCTCTTAGATCAATGCTGGCATAAAAATATTTTACTTTTAAACATTTGTGAAGCAACTAAAACTTATGTGAATGAAACAAGAACTAGTTATATTTATTTGCTTAATCTGAAGTGAAAATATTTTATATATTCCTTTATTACATTCATAAATAAGAAAATAAGTTTTCCCATTCTTATCTAAGAAACATAGCAATCTACTTTTTAGAAGTTTGTAAATTTATTGCATCCTTTTGATTAATGCAGTATATTATTTCTCACAATTTATAATGGACTTCTAATGATCTTGACCTTCGAAACTTTATACAATCTCTATTATTTCACTTTTCTGTTTGACTGAATAGATGCACTACTACTTGTAGTTCACTCTACAGTGGCTTCCTTCTTTCTGAAAATTGTAGTCCCAATGGCTTTTATAATGTTTTAAACTGATTCTGGGTCCATTTTTCTATTGGTTGGTGAAATACTTCCACATGTATGGTAAGGGTCTTGCCTTTTCTCGTCCTTGTAAGTAGATTCTTTTGCAGATTTACATAAACACATTTTCTGGAGATAACATTTACAGCAGTTACTCATGACCGCAGTGGTCTCTGCACATTCTGTCGTTATCTGCCATTCAGGAGGATACCGTTGATTGTCCACCATTCCCACTGCCCAGATGTCATTCAAGGGGTTATTTGTTATTGCAATTTATAAGAATCTGTAACATTAAGGTCATAAAAGATGATGAGGAAGAAATTTGTTACTAATGATTGAACTATGTTTAGGGTTATTTGTTTTTCTGAAATCTATACTCCCCATGTTCCCCATTCCTTATGTGATGTTGAAATAAATATTTTCAAAATACATGGAAATGCATTCCCCCCTTGTTAATTTCCAGTACCAGTATATATTAGCCGTACCAGTGTGTAAGTGGGAATAACTCACCATTTAAAAAGTGCAAGCACCAAAGAAGAAAGACCACAATATTTGAGAGCAGATTGGAGTAGTTAAGATATTTTATCTAGCAGTATGTCCAGATTAATTTTACATACCAAAATTTTACAAACTCTTTTTTATAGACCAGAATATCACACTGCATTTTTTCTGCATATAAAATCCTAAAGGTATATATTGCTTTGATAAATAGTAAGTGAGAGGTATCCTTCATCTCTGGAGTGAGGCTAAACTGAGTCTAAACATGTTTTGTATTCTCTGGACTTTGAAATCTGTTCCTCAAGAGAATAAGCTAGTTAGGTCTCTTTATGAAAAGTCAACCCTGGTTACTTTGAAAAAAATATTTATTTGGCCATTTAAACTTTGGGGCCAGCCAGGGCAGAGAAAGGCTGGAAATTAATACTTTTTAATATGAATTTAAAATCTTAGAAAACTTATTTTCTCATAAAAGACTTGAATTATCATTTAATGAAAACAAATATGGGTTATTTTCCATCTGGTCATAATTACATGTGTAGGCAGACTTGCCTTGAATTTTAATGTTTTTTCTTTATTAAGTATGCATGTTTTTACTCACTTGTTCACTGGTAGTTCTTTTTGTATGACAGAATATATTTTCATCCCAATTTTATTGTTTATATTTCAGATTCACTTAACTAAGAAAATAAATACTTTTTTCTCTTAACTTATTTTGGGGTAGTTCCACAATTATTATATCACTTTTATATAGTGATATATAAACATCACTATATAAATAGCATCATTTATAACACTCAAGTAGGCTTTCTGAGAAAAACTGAAGTAGGTGGCCAACTACAGTTCTAGGACAGATGAGAAGAAAAAGTCCAGTTCTAGTAAGAGAACTGGGTTAGATATGGTTCCCGAGGCAAACCTCCCTGCCTACTACCACAGCAAGCCAAAATGTTCTTCCATCTGTACAGTCTTGTTACGCTAGGACTTTCTCAACTATTCACTGAAACCTCTAGAAAGAAAATCCTGCATTTGTGCAATAAGTTAATTCGAGAAAACTATTCTAGTAAAAAATATGAATGAAGAGGAGGTTGGGAGACAATAGATGAACTATTAATGCTCTTCTTTGAATTACCTTTTTCTTCACTTATAGATATTCTAGAATAAGTAGACAGACACGAGAGCATGATGCAAGAGAAGGCATGCATAGTCATCACTTTCAAGTTGTTTTAATTATTTCTCATCAGCAAAAGAATTGAGAACTAAGGAAGTCATATAACTAGAAAGTGAAATTTCATGTGAGATCTAATAGGGGCAATCTTTGAAGAAGAAATTTCCAATTTGTAGAATGAGAATTGTCAATGAAAATCCATGTGAAGACATGCAGAGCGGGAGTTCAGGACTGTTTTATTCAAGGCTCATGGCATAACTAGCTTTGAATAACAAGTAAGCAATGTGAACATTGTGTATATATAGAACCAGCTTTAACATTTATTGTTTATGGTGCCCTTGGAAACACTAACAGGACATAGAAAAATGAGTTTAGAATATATAAGGCATTCCCAAGGGCTGAAGATGTTGGAATTTTTAGGCACAGGAATCTAAGTAACTCTGAGGGAATGATTTGAAAATTCTTGGATTGATAAGGAAATTCTCTCTTCACAAAGGATTACAAGCAGATTCTGAAAAACTGAGACTACTATCTGAACCAATATCAAACCAACACTAACTCAAATCTATGTAATAATTTCATTGACTTGGTCTTGTTGGACAGTAATTACTAACAAGCAAATAAATGAACCATAAGTCTCCCAAAAAACATTTAAGAAAAGAAGTCTCAAAAAAAAAAAAAAAAAAAAGAACAAACAACACTATTTAAATTTAATTGTACACATGGGACTACTTTGAAAAATACTGTTTTGTAGTTTTATTGAGTATGTATAACTTTCCTAATGTTTCCTATACAGACTTCCTGCTGCTCAGCGAACAGCTAGGAATCACTTTGTAGAATAAAAGGGAAGGGGATTTTATTATTTTTAAGGCAGTAGGGTGGAAAGGTGCTAAAAATCAGCATCTCATTTTTCAGTTGATATAGCCAGAGACTAGGCAAGTAACAGCTAGTGGCAGAGAAAAATAAAAATATGTAGATTAGAAAAATGGAAAAGAACATAGGCAGCCAGGGTAAGTCAATGAACTTGACAGGCAGGAAACTCCTAAGTTCCCTAATTTTTTTTCCTGGCCCAGTATTTTGTGATTAAACATGTATTTGGTATCCCACAAATCTGTTCCTTGGCACATTTGTGGTATAGTTGATTTTGTAGAAAAGCACATGCTTATTTCTCACATATGGAAATAGTGTGATCTAATAACACCTTTATGGTTTATTTTCTGATTAATAGATTCTGAAAATATTTTGTTTATCCTGATATATAACTTATATCTGCTTTATATTTTTTGTGTTTGCTTCAGGCTTTATTTCTATTCCATAAAATTTTGTGAGATATGTTCTCTCCTTTAAGTCTATTTGTATTTTCACTCAGTACAAAGCTATTTGAACAAAATAGTATAATTTACTAGCTATTTTTCTTAAAAATCTCCCCTAACAAAAGTTTATTACATCACCGCCAAGTATACATATCCAATTTGTTTTATGCAAAATATATTTCACACTGTAATTGGTCACAGTGTAAAGTTGGTATTTAGAAAATATATTTTTCATATTTACAGCTATAATGTAAAATGCATAAAATATAAAATATGAAAATGTGCTTTATTTTCAACTAAGAGCATGATATATATGTTACTATTATAAATATTATGTGTAGAGATGAATTTTCCTCAGAAGTTGAAGATCTATCATAAATATGTTCATATATAATGATCCTTTATATAATTTACTTTGAACTACTATAGCACTTATATTCTTAATGAGAAGTATATGTTCATTTCATATTGTTAGTATCTGCAGTAAACCTTCAAATTACCAACTATTTTATTGGTATTGTGTTTTCTAGAGCACCATCAGCATGTGAATTCTTAACCTGTGCTTTAGCTGTTTCCTATGTATTTGAGCTAAAATTACAACTTGAATTTTGCATGTCAATTGTTAAGTCCACATTTTACTCAATAATGAAGACATCAGAGGCAAATCCCCCCTGCTTGGTCTGGGGACCAGATACTCAGCAGGGTCTATCCAGAATCAGATATAACCATTGTCCTTTTTATCATTCTAAAATAAGATGTAAAATTAGGAAGATGGATTAATCATACTATAAATAAACTTATCCCACAAAAGTCATAATTTACAGTAATATTATAACTGTTTCTACTCTGATAAAGAAGGAAATAAGCAAGTAATTATATCACAATGTGGTAAGGCTATAAGTGCAATGTACTGTTAGGTTTTAGAATTGTTCTTACAGTATTTGAAAAGCTTCTTAGATACAACTAGGTGTCTATGTATTAATATAGATAAATATGAAAATAAAGGAAAGATGTGTAGGAAGTAAAATGATTGAACTTGCTGACTAAATGCAAAAGTATTTATTTAAATGTTTGTAAAGTTTAATGATGAATTTAAGTAAAGTTATTTTACATGTATAAATCTTTAATTCAAATCCTGAATTTGAGTAACTTAAATACTTTTGCATTATTTGAATTACTAAAGTAATGCTTTATTAATTATTCTACAATATAATGCTATTCATGACCTGGTAGCATTCTTTTATATTAATATATTTGTGTGTCTTATGGAAACAGCCCATACATAAGTTTGAGATTTTTTTAAATGAATTCCAGTTGTCATTTTCACTCCATGTATTTTATAATTTTGGTAGAGGTGTGACTGAAGAGTTTAGTCAATTCACTTTCAGATTTTTATTTATAGTACTCGTAGAATTTTTCAAAAATTAATTGTAATTTTTTCAGCATTAAAACTTACTAGATTTATAAAATAATACCTGTAAAATAATTTGAGTGATTACCAGTAGTTATTTACTATCATACTCAGATGAAATAAATATACCTTAGTCTAACAAAGTTTTAGTCATTTGACAAATGGGTGGCTTCCTTTTATTTTATTGCAATTGTGAGACTTGTTAATTATTTATACAATTTATATAACATTAGGTTAAAGTTTCTTTCCTACGGCTATTTTGTTAGCTTGTAATAAAACTCTGAAACACATTATTTCAGACAATGTAAATTCACAATGTTAAATTTTGATCAGTTTCTACTTAATATGTTTACTTTTATGGGAAAATGTTGATTAACAATGAACCGAAATGTTTAGCCCTAATTAAATATATTTTGGAAAGTGTTTCTTAAAATGACAAAAACAATAACAAAACACCAGCAATATAAACCTTCGCCTAGTAAGAACCCAAACAGTATAGTTTAAATCTAGTTTAAGTTCTACTTACTATACAGCTGTATTATATAAGACTATCAGACAAAAGAAAACTAAAAAAAAAAAATTCTCCCCGAAGGTAGGACTAGAACTGAGGCTGGCACTGTGTCCATGAAGACGGTCATGACTTTCTAGTTTCTGCTGTGCTATAAGAACACAGTTCTGGATGAATGTGTGACCAAAGGACAAATAAACAACATACCCTCTTGGTTTTAGCAACTTGGAAATAAGAGGATTAAAAATGAACCCTCCTTGAAGAGGTCTTTCTCTCCCTGAGGATTCTCACTGCATTTAGTGTGAGCACTTCACAGGTATCTGTGGATTGAATGAGGTTGAAGGAGACCTGGGTTGAAGGGAAGCCACGTAGGCAGACCCAGCTCATACTGCACTGGCTCAATTAGCAAATCATGGCCTGGGATGGAATGAATAAATCTGGTGCACATGCTGCTGAGTTGTCCCTTTTAGCAGGTGCAGTATTCCCAGAGCCCCATCCCGGATGCTGTCTCCCAAATTCAAGCTCAATGCCTCACCTAGACTACTGTAACCACCTCCTAACTAACCTCTCTGTCTCAAGTTCGCTGCCTCCAATACAATTTCATAGTCCAGACAGTGATCATTTTGAAATATAAATCCGCTTGCTACAAGAAATATTTTCTTCCCAAAGCTGTTCATTGCTCTTAGAATAAATACCGATGTTCCTAGAGTAATGACAAGGTCCTGCACATCTCTGAAGCCTCATTTATACTACCTGGCCAGTCCTTCTTAGCCTTTCTCTTGTCATTCCTGTCACCCCTGCCCACCAGCTTTTTTTAGATCCTCCAACATGCCATGCTTCTTCCACTCATGGCCGTGTGCTTCAAAGGCTCCCAAGCTTCTCTGCCGAGCCAACTTTCATTCATCCTTCACATCTCATCTCAAACCTCAGTTCCCTCAAGAAATCTTCTCCCATGCTCCAGAGTAGCTCTGCTCCTCTGTTGTAGTCCTGGGCATCACTGTACTTTGTAATTACATATTTATCAAAGATTAAGGAATACGTCTTTCTGAGTAGAGAGTTATTGGCCTTTCCACCCAACACCTCTTCAAAAGGAAGAAATCTATTTCCCATTCTTCACACAGTTTGGAAATTTATGCCCCTCCCTATCAAAAAAATCACATGCATTGCTAGTAGGGATTGCTAGTGATCAAATGTGACCCCATTGAGCACAGGGCTAGGCACGTGACTCAAGTGGGACAGTCAGAGACTCTCCCCAAGAATTTTGGAATTGGAAGGAATCAAGGAAATATAGTCCCTATCTGGTGCCTAAAGCCAATAAGGATAAAGTTGGCATCCAGAGTTAGAGATAGATAAGAGGTGTGCATATGGTCTAGGGGACATTGTGGCTGTCCCTGAAGCCACCTAAAGCCCTGTTCTGATAGTCATTTAGTTTGTATACAATAAAAATCCTACTTTTACATCTAATTTGTTTGACTTAGGCTTCTCCCAGAGCAAGGATAACAGCCCTGACTGAAAAAACTCTTACGTTATGAGACTGTATGTTCCATGAAGGCTGCTTTGCTTAGCAAAGGTAGTATTTAACAAAAATTTGTTAAATGAATGTGCTTCATGCAATGATTAATATACATTTAATTTTCTAGTAGACATACCTGTAATCACCCTTTTTTGAAATGTGATCTGAATAGAAAAAAATTTTTAAAATATTTCAGGACTACTAAATTTAAAGATAAAATTATATTTAGGTATTATTTCTCCATGAATTTCTAAAATTATGCATGCAGATAGAAAATGATTAAGAAAACAAATAGGTAACAGATAAGACAAATTCAATTAGTGAATTTTTTGATATTTGGAAAAATTAGATTTTCATTTTATGTTTGGAACAAAGATTCAGGATTGTTTGCATAGGTTTCTAGGAGATTTTTAATCTGATTATTTCACCAAAATCATTTAATATTTAGCTCTAAGATATAAAAATCATACTTACATACCCTGGGTAAAAAATGATTAACTTTACCAAGACAGAATGGGGTCAGTACAATATGACTTAAAAAAGAAATCCCTAAATAACCTTTTTTTGCCACTATGGCAACTGGGGCAAACAATATTCAAGGAATGAGTCAACACTTAGAAGAGTGTTTGACAGTGATCAATCCCCTGGAACCGTTAACATGAACTTAAATGAACAAATCATAATCCCTGTCACTGAGAATGACAGCACTAATGGTCAAAGGGTGGGCCAGAGGTTCAGAGCTAAGTGGATCTTTAATTATATATTATTAATAGTAGAAAAATGCTTCCTAATTAAGATATGCTCTGAAGGTCTCTCTTTCTCTCTCTCCCTATCTCATTTTCTCTCTTTCCCTCTCTCTTTCATCTGTATCTATTTCTACCGATCTATATTTAAATCTACCCATTCTTCATAAATATTTTAATATACAGTGGTTACCTTAAGATAAGACTGAGCAAGCACTGTTTGCCAAATGCCATTTTAATCAAAATTCCAAAATTCTATTTATTTGTTAACAAAATGTTTTACTGTATATCTGTTTTGATGTTTTAAAAATATTCATATGCATTTAATGGAAAGAAGAGCAGATATTAATCCATCCAACAAGCGAATCATTTAAAATGGCAAGTGGACTATAGCTCTTCAGAAAATAGTTGAGGATCTTTGAGCATGACACTATTAATATATTCCTAACTAGGACAGTTCTAGAATTAGACTTTTATTTTCATGTGGTTTATTAAAACTATAAAACAAAATACATAGTACAAGCAGCTGAGATCTTGAGAGACTGATATATAGAACAGCTGAGATATGTGAAAGGCTTAATTTATGGAAGTGACCAATCAAAAGACCCAGTTAGAAGACGAAGGGGAGGAAAGTAGCCAGGAAGGCAAAGAGGGTTTCAGGGTTGGGCTGAAGCACAGCATTATAGCAGGTGGGAATGTGCCTCATCCTTAGGGGATTGCCATGAATCAAAGTTGCAGAACATTTTGTATCAGAATAAGGTACCTGGAAAGTCAGAGCAGTTGCTCTGATTGTTTAGGGTTAGCATCCTCAGGTCTGGAGGATGGTGGCTACATATGCATAGAATATGGAGAGCCAGAGAGTATTGGTGGCTCATAATTTCCAGGTGAAGGGATGTCCCAAAAGTTCTTATAATTCTGGTATATTTTTTCCAATTCATCACCTGGGTGAGAGGTGCTTGAATAAAGTTCTTCCAAGGTTAAGTCTTATTTTCATAGGTTACTTTCTAACTAAACACATGGGCCAGATGATAGGATGATAGTTTTGATCAGTGGCTTTGCTTGCCTTGCAGTGGGTACCAAAGGAGTGCCTTGGGTACCTGATGGCAGAGGACTTCAGTAATGTGAAGAGGACTTTAGAAAGGAGAAACATTGGACCCAGAATAAAGTTTGTACTTTTCTAATTTTGCCTAGGGTTTTCATTACAAAGAGGGAAAAAAAATGAATAATTTTGTTTATTCAGGATACCACCAAAAAGTTGTTTTTTTAAATACTTGATTTCAAATTGTTTGGTGTCTGGTGGTAAAAGTGTAATCAGTTAAATATGGTGAAATATTTAAAGGTGTAAAGATAAGTATAGTGATCACCATCATTAAATAATTTGATCTATGGTGTTGTTCTGCTCTCCATATTGAACAAACATTCTTGTGAAATGAGGTATTATTTTACCAACTCAAAGCAAGATATAAGTATGTCAAGAGTGGACACCTTAAATCCACCCTGTTGTAGTATATTTCTATTTATACTATGAGTTATAATTTTTTGAAATTATTTTGGGGTACCATGCCATGCAATCTTTAATTGAGGAAAGAATTGTAGATAACAAGCTCAGTTAGTACAGCAAACCAATAAAGGCAACCTCTTCCAAGGAGTTTCTGGGATAGTCATTAATATAGGAATTTAATTTGCCTCATAATCATTTACTACCAGTTCCCCCAGAAGCTCAGAAATGTATGACTTCCTTGAACAAGTGCTCTAATTGAACACTGTCACATCGTCATGGAGGATTAAATATATAGCTAACCTTTGAACAATATGAGTTTGAACTGCTTGGGTCCACTTATATGTGGATCTTCTTCTGCCTCTGCCACCCCTGAGACAGCAAGACTAACTCCTCCTCCTCTTCCTCAGCCTACTCAATGTGAAGATGAGGAGGATGAAGAACTTTATGATGATCCACTTCCACTTAATGAGCAGTAAATGTACTTTTTCTTTCTTGTGTTTTTCTTAGTAACATTTTCTTTTCTCTAGCTTACTTTATTATAAGAATATAGTACATAGTACATATAACATACAAAATACATTAATTGACGGTCATAAATAAGGCTTCTGGTCAACAAACAGTAGTTAAGTTTTTGGGAAAAAGTTACACACAGATTTTCAACTGTGCAGGGGTCGGCACCCCAACCCTTGTGTTGCTCAAAGCTCAACTGTATGTGGAGAAAGTCATACAAATCTTCTAAAACAGATGAAAAAAAGTAGCACAGTTTTAATACTTCAAGCAAATTAACCATTAAAAGCAAGCATTCCATATAACTCTATAGAGATTATTGACAGAATACATTCATAAAAATAGGACTTGTCATTCCTTTAGTCAAGGATTAATTAATAAAATAGACTAGTTGCAAAAATATGTCCACAAAAGTATGAAAGGAACTATCTCAAAGACCTCTTTAAATTAAATTTGTAAAATAAATTTGAAATTTTGGGAATCTCCTTGAGGGTGAATCATAAATAGAGTCGAGGAAAGAGAGGGTCCTTACAGCCATGTAGGCCTGTAATCAGATCTGCACCCAATTAACTTCGGAACCCAGCTTTTCCATCTGCATAGTGGTGATAACTAATATATGGTTATCTCATGTAATCTTTGCATCAATTCTGAAAACTAGAAATTGTAGGTGTTTAATAATGTTTTGTATTTTACTCTATATTTTCTTATAAAAAATAAGTTATATTGCACATAACTCCAATGTTTTATAATTTATGATTTAAAAACAATTGCTTAAAACAAGTCATTTGAAATCACTTAAAAAGATATTACAAACTTTTCATAGAATTTTAATATAACAGTAATTACTTTAGATTTAAAGATAAATTAGAATTGTTTAATAGTTGCCAATGCAGTATCCATATAGCACAGGATAAGCAAGTGATTTCATAATTCAGGAAGTAAAATATTCAACTAATTAGACCATTTGGACATCTTGTCCTTTAAATATCAGATATAACAATATGACATATAAATGATAAACAGAATGTCTATCACAAAATCTGAATCATGATCAGAATATTTAAATGTTAAATTTGTTAACTTTTCTAATTTTCTTTCCTTCTCAAAGGTAATAATATCCTGCTTATATTTAAGATTAATGACTGCATCTTCCTAACTAAAGGCTTTCTAACCTTCCACTAAGATTTTTCATTCTTGGTCCAAAACCACAAAATCTTTCTCAACGACTCTTAGGCAGTTACCTGAGTCAGGGTGACAGAGCAGAAATAGTAATGCATCAGGAGTTATAATATTAATAATAGTTCCAGATTCTTTATATTCTTGACATTTAATATTTCCAGGTCTCAGTAATATCCAAAGAGGGCAGAGGGGTGCATGAGGAGACTTTCAAAGTCCTTCTGCCTTGGTCTTTCGGTGTGTAGCCCATAGTCTGTAATATCACGTAGAACATCCAATAATGAGAAAGTTGGGGCTGGAAAGAACTATAAAATCAAGGACCTCATGTATCTGAAGTAGAGGCCATTCCAACTACCCTCACTTTTCTCTCTTGTCTCCTCTGCTCTGGACTTTTCCATATATATTGTGATTTTGATGTTATCACAAATTCCATTCCCTAGAACAAGCTTGGGCAAATGACTGCCTATGAGCCAAATTCTTACAAGCTCCTGTTTTTGTAAATAAAGTTTTATTGGAACACAGCCATACCTACTCATTTACTATTGTCTCTGGCTCTTTCATGCTACAAAGGCGGAACTGAGTCATTATGAAAGAGCCTCTATTGTCACAAAGTCCAAAATATTTACTACCTTGCTATTTAAAGAAAATGCTGACTGCTGCCTTAGAGAAACACAAGCAAACCCCATTGATCAGTAAATGGATATTATGGAAACTCTCATGGGCACTTTATCTATAAGATAATTGATTTTTATCTAACTGAAATGTTGTATCCTTTCACCAATATTTCTCCAATCCTCCACTCCCCAGCCCCTGGTAACCACCATTCTACTCTCTATTTATCTGACTGTGGTTTTTTTAGATTCCACATATAAGTGAGATCTTGTGGTATTTGAATTTCTGTGCCTGGCTTGTTTCACTTAATATAATGTCCTCTAGGTTCATTCATGTTGTTGCAAATGACAGGATTTCCTTCTTTTTTATGGCTAAATAGTATGTCTTTGTGTGTACATACCACATTTTCTCTATCCATTCATCTTGATAAACACTTAGGTTGATTCCATATCTTGACTATTGTCAGTAATGCTACAATGAACATGGTAATAAATTCAAGAGATCTATTGTACACCATGGTGATGATAGTTAAAAACAACATATTGCATACTTGAAAAGTACTAATAGAGTAGATTTTAAGTTTTCTCATCACAAAAAAATGATGAGCAGGTCAGGTAACATTAATTAGCATATGTTAATTAGCTTGATTTAGCCATTCCACAATGTATACATACATCAAAACACCATATTGCACACCATAAATATATACTTTTTATTTCAAAATATTAAGGGGATACAAGTGTTTTTAGTTACATGGATCACTTTTGTATTAAATAATGCTGGAGTCATGGCTATAAGTGTGCCCATCACCCAAACAATGATCATTGAACGTGTTAGGCAGGTTTTTGCCCCTCCCCTGCTCTCCCTTTCCCCCTGCTTGATTTCCACTGAATTTTCCTTCCCTCTGTGAGTATGTGTGCTTATTGGTTAGTTCAATTTAACAATGAGTACATGTGGTATTCATGAGCGGATTAATGACATGCGGTATATGTATACCGTGGGATACTACTCAGCCATAAAAAAGGATGAATTAATGCCTTTTGCAACAATTTGGATGGAACTGAAGACCATTTTCCTAATTGAAGTGTCTAAAGAATGGAAAAATAGACACAACTTTTGTCAATTCAAAATACATTAATATTTATAAAAATAGTTATAGTTCTAATCATATGCTCAGATTCACAATCATTAATAAAATTTATAAATTGCCATATATAGAGGGTGGTATAACACAAAGTCAGCTTTAAAGAGACTGACTAATCATTTTGTAAAGTATTCTGAGCACCACCAACATTACTATTTTAAAGTGTTTGGGTGAGAGGAGAACAAAACAGCTACCTTTTCCCTAAAGCCCTGTTGCTCAGTCCATGCTGACCAGAGCCACTGAGCAGGCCAGCTGGAAGGCTTAAAGTCACCACTCACTTCACAGCTGCAGTTTCCTTATCTGTAAATCAGAGAAAACACTTGTGCATAAACGTCTGGAAAGATGTTTCCAATAAAATAAAGATTTAGTTTGTGGATGCGCTTTGTTATTCTTCTTATTAATCTGAGGCCAGAGACAAGGGAAGAGGCTCAGGAAGAGAAATTCCCCATTTGATTTAATTCAGTCAAATCAGGACAGAGAATCCAGAACAAGACTTAGATTAAATTTCTGCAGGGTACATATGTGATTGCCTTTCCAGTGTGAATAATATCTGCTCAAGCTATGTGTTCATTCTACCACTTGTGAGATTTATGCAGCATTCTTACTTCCATAGTGCTAAAGATGCCTGGTAGGGAAGTTTAAAGTTACTGCAGCAATTTCTTTTAGTTGCATATTAAAGCAACAGTGCCTTATCTATGAGGCGGAGCTATAAGTTGCTATGATGTCTTGCTTGGAATTAATTCACTAGTTGTAACCAACTGACATAGAAGTAGAGTTTGCCAGTGTATAAAGCTGGAGAATTTTCTACTGCTCCTCAAACATTACTGTGCAATCTTAGAGCTTTAAGATGAAGGATTTCAGTTTAGTTATAGAGTAAACCTAAAACTTGGGATGTATGCTTTACTTTTATCTGTGTCTCATGAAATTGGATACATTTTCAATACCTAGTCAGATAGACATTTAAATCCCAATCGTATGAAAATGGAGACCCCTTCACTTTGAATAGGCCACAAAATATGGTTGGATGTTGATGAATCAGGCTATTGCAGGTATGTGAACTGTGCTGTAGAGCAAAATGCAAAAAAATAGAAGGATAAATTTTATTATAAGTAATGAAAAAACTAGCAAAGTATAGTCACATAGTGGTAAAGGAATGGGGCTTTGCTGGTGTATAAAATGAAAAAGGCCCTCTCACTGCCTGATCTTTGTATTTGATGCATGTGAAAGATGCAGACAAGAAAAAAAATGATCAAAAGGAATGGTCCAGCCTCATGAGAGGGGAGGGTCTTAATAGAATGAGGGCTCGTTGCCTAATTCTATTTGAAATCATCGTGTTTCACGTCGTTAGGTTATATTATACTTTTTGCTTAGAATCTGTGTGGAGGTGCTCTGGCGCATTTCTCAGGGTCCCCAAAAGGGAATTAAAGAGAAGAGTTTAGATATTTCTAAGCAAACTAAAGTAAAAGTTGAGTAAAAATAAAAAAATTATACATCATTGGAAATAGGTTATTTTCTATTTATGGGGAAAGAACACTATAAACAAAGCTCTAGATCATCTCTGCAGGTTGAAAAATATCTTCAGCCTTGCAAGAATTTCACAGCATCTTCTTGGGGTGATCTAATCGTTTCCCATTTTAATTTTTCTTTCTCTTCCCCCTCTTCTTCCTCCTCCCCTTTTCTTTTTCTTCTTCCTCCTCTTCCTCTTTGTCCTCCTTCTCATTCTCATTTCCATTGCAAGAGATTTCAACAATCCAGATGAATTACACTCAAAATTTTCGGGGGGTGGGGCGGATTTTCCAAACACTTCACTGATGGGAAAAGAGTGGTGGATTTTGAAATTAATTCTTACTTGTATTAATTCTTACTTGTATCTCTCTAGTATCCCCCCACATCTGGGGATGTGGGGCTTTCAAAATAAGCCTTTGAAAAGGAAACCACCTTTTACCTTTTCTTGTCTTTTCTTTTCTATTTTCTTTTCTTATCTTTTGTTTCTTTTCTTTTATCTTTCTTTTCTCTCTCCTTTTCCTTTCTTATCTTTTATTTCTTTTCTTTTCTTTTCCCTCTCCTCTCCTCTCCTCTCCTCTCCTCTCCTCTCCTCTCCTCTCCTCTCCCCTCCCCTCCCCTCCCCTTCCCTCCTCTCCTCTCCTCTCTTCTCTTCTCTTCTCTTCTCTTTTTCATTGCTGGTGAAGCTGTGTTCACGCACGCTTCTCAGCCTCAGTACGTCAGTTGAAGTATTAGTGACTTCAGAAATGTGGACTCTTCTGTAGTTTGTCCAGTTGTTAAAATAGATACACAAAATTTGGTTGTTTCTTTAGAGAAAAGCTAGGCATATTAACTATATTAACTGCCGAATTTGCTTGCCTTTATATTTCTGTAAACATAATGTTTGTAGCACAGGGTCTACCCACATACATATTTATATGTATGTATATACACAATATTTTATATGTATATATTTACATTTATTTAAATTTATTCATTGTTCTTAGTGGTTATCACCTATATACGAAGCATTGTTCTAGGTACTGAAAGAATTCGAAGAAGAAGGTGGTATCAATTCTGCCCTTTTACCGGTCTAATCTAGATTACAAATATGGTTTGTTTAGCTCACATAATATTGTTTTAAAATAGAATTAGCTGTGTGTCTGCTTTTAAAAATTGGGAAATGTCCCATGAGTATCCAGAGTTTGTAGCATCTCTTGAGAAACATGAAGGTCTGGCAAGACAGGAACTGCAGTCCTCATCTATAAGATGGTAGTTGCCACCTAGAGTCAGGGGACAGGTCCCAGTCTCCACAGTCCTGAACTGCCTATTGTCTTATCCCTGAACGTGGCTCCTTTGTTTCCTGACCTTGCCCTATTGTTATTTTGAGTTTATACCCCAATAGATCAATAAGGGGCGACTGAAGGAGAATTGGAAAGAGACTGGGATAGGGGAACTGTTGTGGGAGAATGTGGCACACGTGCTGGGTTTGGAAGTAGGTGATCTCTCAGATGCTGCCTCCTTAAAAATGAAAATACATTCCAGTGCCTGGAAACAGGATAACAGGCTGGAGGGAAAGGTCCCCTTTGAGTAGAGAGGGGCACCTTTAAAAGCGTTTTTTTCCTGTGGATATCAGCAATAGGCTGAAGAAAATATCCTTCCCTGCTTTTCTAGAACAATTTAATGCAGGCTTTTCATCTGCTTTTTATGTAAATACAATTTGAAAAACAATATAATAAATAAAATCCTTAGGGGGAATAGGGTGAAAGAAAAAGAGTATTATGTGGAAATATTGGAGAGTATTCTATAATGATTAATACTTGCAAAAACTAACTTAGGAGTTCCTTGGCAGCAAAGGGTAGAATGCCATTGGTTTATATTGCAAGTTCTGTGTGCCTAGCGAAGCGTGTTAGTTTGTAACAGTGCTTCAGCTGGAAAAATCACAGTTGACAGCTTCGGTTCATAAGGAGCAAAGCACCAGAGTCTATGAAGAAATTAACTGCCCTGGTGAGCACTCAGCTTCAGGAAAATCCGATCACTTCACTGATGGGAAAAGAGTGGTAGATTTTGAAATTAATTCTTACTTGTATCTCTCTAGTATTGCCAACTTCCAAATATACTCATTTTGATGACACTATGTTTTGTCACAATGCTAGGAATTAATTTCAAGCACACTGTGTTTTTACTTAAAAATAATTGGGTGGGTATACATTAAGTAAAATTTCTTTATTTGTACTTATTACAAAAGCATTACAGTTAATAAAAATGAAACTGTAATGGCTTTTCTTGCCAAAATAAAAATTAATTATAATGCTTAATGAACTTCTTGAAAATTGTCAACTATTACCTTAATGCAACTCATTCAGGTTTCCACTAAATGTATCTGTTGTATTTGACATACATAGTTTAACATCCCTGTAATTGAGACACTTCCCACTTTAGAATTATAGGAAAATCTCTACATCTTATTTTCCTTATAAGTTTTTAAAAAAATGAAAAAATATTTTTGTAACCAAAGTCATGTTACTTCTCATTTTAGTACTCTTTTTTTAGTATTTTAAATAAAAATAAAAAAGGACAAATGATATTATGTATGTAGAATGAGGGAAAATTCTTAAACTGTAAAATTAAGTTGTCCCTATTTGTTAAAAAGTTAATATAAATTGTCTTTCAGTAGAAAACAATGCTTATCCATTCATTTCAGTAAATGATTTTATAATTTTAAGGCTCTCTTTATCAAATATTATTTTGGAGAATAGATATTTTGTGATAGTTTAAAAAATTAAGTATCCAAAATCACATCAAAGGTATTTGAGTTAGTTTCAAAGTAACACTGAAAGAATATTCATTATATTATTTACATTTCTATTTATTACTGCTTGAAAATTGATAATTTCTTGACTTTACATATATAAGATTTCAATTGGCGTTTATTTCATTACATATAAAGTGAGAAATGAAATGAATTGATCTCAGAGCATAGCCTAAATTTTCAAAATTCTATAATGTTATTGCATTGTCAACACTAAAGGATTAAGAATGAATATGTATATACATATATATGTGCACATATATATGTCAACATAAAATGTTAAGGATATACACACATATTTTATTTCTAATTTAATTTTAAAAATTTCTATGCAGTTTATTGTCTAAAGGAAAATTTCTCTAGCCCTTCACCTTATCATCGTAAAATCATACAAAGGCAATAAGACTTCTTGGAATTCTGTGGTTTTACTCTTGTGCTTAATGGTGTTTCTGCTTATCAGAGTCCCTTTTATTCAGGAATGACTAACTTTCTAGTGTATTTCAAATATCAGTTACTATCAGTTCTGATCACATTTGGTTTATCACTTGTGATGTGAATTTAAGGATGAATCAATTACCCAATTTTATCATCTCTTTAAGATACATAGCTCTGTGCACACACACAAAAAAGATACATAATGCATAACTCACAGAATTCCCCCAATGAGAAAACTGATTGTTTCTTAAATATTATGTGGCATTCTATCCCCTGATTTTAGAAAACCTAAGTGAGGATAACTTGGATTCTATCCTAAAATATTATTCAACAGACTCACTTTCCATGCATACAATAGGATTGACATTTGATGGGAATTTGGGGACAGAAGAAGAGAAAGAATTCTTAACTTTGTCTGCACATATTTAACCACCCTAAGGCACTTTAATTCTTGTCCATCCTTTATTCTAGTAAAACTGTCACTGAGCCAAAAGATATATCTATGTAAAAAGCTCTGTACTGTCAAATGTAAAGCTACTTGGCAAAGCTTATGAGACTTTATGTCAGTTTTCTACTTGAATTATAGTTATTTCACTAACTAGTTATCTTTTTCACATCTATTGTGACTAGAGAATGAGATGTAGCAGCAATCTTTGTGCAATGCCATTTGTAAACTAAATTTATGTTCTAGATTTGCATGCTAAGTACCTCTCTGGTAAGAGGAGCTCTCAAAGACAGCATGTTTATGCCAACATTTGTGTTTAAATTGGAATTCTAAAGCAGATCCAAGTTAAACATGAAGACTTTAGCTCTTCATTTTAAGTCAAATGTAGACTGTTTACTTACCAATCTTTTTCTGTGTGTTTTTTTTACAGCCATTAGCAACATAATATGTGATCATTTTTAATCATCTCTTTTTTCACTAAACTCTTAGTTTTACTATTTTGCATGTTTTGGTGTTGTCATAAAAGGTATATATTTGAAATTCATGATTGGTTGAAATAATAAGATCTGGAGGTTAAAAGGATCTTCAATGGGCAATTTAGTATATAAAGTTACAGATACTTACATGTACTATGTAGTTATTTATTAGATACTAGGCCAATTTGGTCAGATACATTATGAACATCTTTGTCAGAAGTATTTACTTATTCATTCATTTAATGTATATATGTTGATTGTGTACTAGGCACCAAATGCCACACTATGCTGCCTGGTGTCCTGGGTACCACAATGCTCAGGGTACTGTTCTTGGAGTGTTTACCTCCCAATGGGGGGAGATAGAAAAGACACAAACCAGAGAATGAGCTAGAGAACCAGAGTGAAGTCTCAGAAACACATGGACAACTAGAGTCAGATTTTGGTCCCACTTTTCACTCTTATTTAACTTCCCAGACTTTCTTGCTTATCTGTGAAAGGGAATAAGAATATGTGACTCCCCTGTTTTAGAGCACAATAAAACTCAAATCAGTTTTCAGCTAGGGCCCAAAGCCCTGGGCTCTGTGTGGATGAGAGGTCTCAGTTTGGAGTTCTCTCCAGTTGCTCTGACTTGCATAACTCTATTTTACTCTGCAGAAGACTGTTATCTTGCAGGACACATTCCAGCATTTACTTAACCTCCCTAGAATTGGCATGTTCCTAATGCAAAGAAATAATAAATGCCTGAGGTGTTGGATACCTTAATTACCCTGATTTGACTAATTCGCCTTGTATACCTATATCAAAATATCACAAGTACCCTATAAAGATATACATCTATTATGTACCCATAATAATTTTTAAAAATCCTAATGGGGGGGTCTTTAAATAAATTTTTAAATTATAGATTAAATTTTAAATATTTTTAAGTAGAAAAGGAAGAAAAAGAAATAAAAGATAAAATCTCTTTACATGTCTTTTACAGCATAAGTTTCCCTCCCCAGAGGTTACTACTACCAACTTTTGGTTTTTCATTTTTCTATGTATTTTCTAAATAGTTGTAAAAAGAGAAAATACAGTATTCTACAACTTTTCTTTTGCTTGTTAACTGTCTTAAATTAGTAAGTAATGCATATGTTTTTCATTATTAAGTAATCAAATATTATGAAATATATACAGGGCAATCCTACTTTAATATCCTTCTTTCTGTCACCTGCAACCCCTAGGAAACCAATGTTATATAAAATAATATAATATACTGTCTTCTACAAATACCGCTATGGTTTGAATTGTTCCTCCCCCCACCCCCCCGAAAATGCGGAAGTCCTAACCCCAGTACTAGTGAAATAGGGTCTTTAGAAATGATCAAATTGAGGTGAGCTTGTTAGGGTGGGCCCTAAGCCAATGTAATTTGGACATTCATGCCTTCATGTACAGAGGGAAAGTGTTGTGAAGACGGGGAGAAGATGGCCATCTGCAAGCCAAGGAATGTTGAAACTACCATAAGCTAGAAGAGGGGCATTGAAAAGATTCTCCCTTACAACTGTTGAAAGGAACCAACCTTGCAGACACCTTGATTTTGCACTTCTAGCCTCCAGAGCTGTAGGACAATACAGCCACCTAGTTTGTGGTACCTTGGTATGGCAGCCTCAGGGCACTAATATAGATTTCATAACTGTTTATGGATTGGTCATTTAATTCCATTTATTGTCAGAGGACAAAGAAAGTGACTGACACTCCAGCCACCGGGTATCACATGGGTGACTTTTCACACTGAATTTTTTGAAACATCACTGAAGTCTACACATTTCATATTCCTGATTACCGTGGTGACTATCTCTGGAAATCTGAGTATTAGGATTGGCATGGTATTGGCAAAGCTTAGAAGGATTCAAGAAAGTAATATAAAGAACTTTTGACACGCTGCACACAGAAAAGATCTATAGAAGTTTCTTCATATAAATAAAATGTTGTTTTTGTTTTTTAATTGACAGACTGTTTTGCTTTGGGCCAAACTATAGGAATAGTTGTGGAAAAAGAGAGAGTGGAGCTCTGTCAAGTAACTTTTTAATAGTTACTTTCCACAACCCAGGGGTATTTGAGAAATATTTGTAGAAATAAAGAAAAGGAAAACGAGGCAGTTATCAGTACTTTTCCCCTCGTGGTAATTTTAACTTTCACAGCTTACTTTGAATTGATGCAAAAACTCAGGCAACATGACTAGAGCCCAGCGATTGGAATTTCACCTTCAAGCTTGAGGGTCCTGAATAAACTTATCCTTTGACTTCTTGAAAGAACTAATTTACTTTTGCCAGTGTCTCTTTTAATGAACAAATTCCATGTCTCCCCCTTTCTTCCTGCTCTAGAATGTCCTATTCCCCATCTTACCCATCTTCATCAGATCACTGAAGAAAGACGCAATAATGAATTTGTATTTTAAAAAGTGAGTTTTATCTCAATCTAATTTTTAATATTCCATCTTTGAGATGAAAATATGTTTAATAAGAGTTTTCTAGCAATACTAATTTGTAGGCAGAAAACTAGAAATGGCAGTACACCTGCAAATAGATGACTATCGCAGTTCAATGTGGCCTTAGTCATCCACTCTCCTACCCCAAAATCCCCCCATGACAGTCCTTCTGGGTGGTTACCAATTTTCCTGTTGAATGCTCCCATTAATAGGGAACTCCTAAAACTGCTTGATCCACCTTACAGCCCCATAAAAGTATGGTATATATTCATAATATTAAAAGAATTCCACTGATTTATATAAGACACATCATGGGTATCACTTGTTTTCATTGTTTCATTCTTGGTCAAATGACATTACAAGCAACTTGTAGGCACTCAGTATCTTTGGGGATTAATGAATGAAGAAAAAAAAAGTTACGTAAGTTTTTGCCTTGGCATGTTCAGAATGGCCTGATACACACCAACTTTTATTATGCAATGATTTTCTGCATTTATGTGAAGGATTTCTTGGGCAAATCAGACTGCAAAATGAAAGGGTAATCACAGGTATAGAGTAGAAAAAGTCATCATGTCAAGAAGAGTAAAAATGAGATGAAGAATTCTGAGTTTTTAGAATTGGTATAAGATTGGTTGTTATATCTCCTCTTAAGATGATAGAGCCTTATAATGGAATTTATTTTGATATTGACTACATTTCTCCTTTTTCAAGTATGTATATCATGTTATTAACATAGAATTTGAATAAACTATCCCAATAACTTAAGTTGGCTATCAATTATGTTATTAAACAGGTATAGAGAAATAATGAGGCATAATGCTAGACATGAAAAATCTAACACATGTTCCTTGACTCTTATTTAACTAGCTTCTGATATATTGGTTGGTTATAATGGTTAGTTAGAATAACGTTAATATGGACATACACAAAAGATTTTCTGGCAAACACCATTAATTCCAAATTAAAATTGAATTTTACAACAGGTAGAAAAAGTAGGTAGTGTGTATTATTCAAAAAATAATCATTTAAATATCTAAATAGTCACTGAACTGTTAGTCATCTAAATATTTTTTTCATTTATATAGTTAATGATCTAAATATTTGTAAATTTTAATTAATGAGCAATTTCCAAACTATTGGAAATATCATCTAAATGTATTAAAAGTCAAAATACCATTTATTAAAATATTGATATAAAGTACACATTCTAGAACTATAGAAGACTCCAAAGTTGTATATAATATAAAGTATACTGAGTCTTCCTACTCCAGGTACAGTCTCCTTCCATAGAAATAACTAAATCATCAAATTATTTTGTATTTCTTCTGAAATTTCCGAAACACTCATATACATCAGTATATGTATAGGCAGATAGGTAGATAAATACTTAGATACCTAGAGAGTTTTTTTTTTTTACACAGTAGACTTTTCTATTATATAGAGATGCTTGTTTGACTTAAGCGTAGGACTTTAAGATCTTTTCGTATTAGCACACAGAGATCTACTTCATTCTTTTCAACCTAAGGTGATATTGATGCATCATTTTCGTATGGAAAAAATTTATATGTTCATTGGTACATAAAATATTGCAATGAACATTCTTATATATGTATCTTCTCATTCTTGTATAAGAATACATGAAAAGTGAGACATTTAAGTCTCAGTTCTGTGTTTGGGCTTTATTCTTTACCCTCAAGGAAGTTTTTATGCTCTTTTGGCCTTCTTCTACCCTACAAAGCCTTCCCTATGTTACCTGAAAGACCGTGCTTTGGCTTTTCCATTTGACGCTTCTCATCTCTGAGGGATTCTCTACTAAGTGCTTAAAAAGCTAGATAATTTACAAGAGTAAATTGCCTTGTAGCATGCAACATAAAATAGCCAGTCATATGAATGCTTATTTTCAAGCTAGTCAAACTATCCCCATCCAAAAGAGAAATTAATTTATTTATTTTATACTTTAACAAATAGTTAATTAAAACATAACTTATTTGAATTATATATAGTATGTTATACTATAAAAAGGATGAAATATACATCAAAGTCACTTAAGTATTTTTCTGTCTCTAGCTTTCTGTATTTTCTATGAATAAAATACTGTTATAGCACTGCTAGAAATATTTTTTGCTTCCTGAAAAAAATGAACCTAATGTTAGTTATTTAATACTTGTAGTTAAAACCTTTTCATATGTACTTTTTAATCTGATATTATTTTTCATCCTTTCCATTCTCTCATCTCTTGGGTAACTTTCTTATTATTGTTTCCATTTTCATTTGTTTTTTAATTCTCTCTTGAGAAGGAAGAACCACCAGATATAAAATAGTATTTTGAACTTTTTATATTTTACATATTAGTGCATTTTATAATTACAGTGGAGACCAAACTCTACAAGTGGATTTTTTGTTTCTTCCCAAACTCTACAAGTGGGTATTTATTTTCCTTATAAATGAATGAAAAGTACAGTTCTTGACCTCAGGAATTTTATGATGAATGGATATATCATTATCATTAATTGACTCCACAGAGAAAAGTGGTAGAGTTAATAAAAGTCATGTAGGAAAATTCCATAAATTCTAGAGGTGGGTGTGTAAGGGAAGAAAGGCTGGAGGGAGGAGTGAGTGATCCTTACTCTTCCATTTTTTAGCACGTCATTTACCAATCCAAGATATCTGTGTTGTAGTTTTTAGCAACCACCCCCATTTCTGCTCTCCAAAGGAGAAAACAAGTGACAGTGACACATGAAAGGAATGACCAAGCTCCTTGTCCAAATGCTCTAGGTCACGCTGACTGGCCTCCTTATGTCTCCAAGCAGGTCTACTTTTAGGCATGACATTTCTGTACACTACGCACTCATTTTACTCAGCAGCATTTCATAAAAACAGTCATATCAAACATTGCTAGAATAAAACCGAAGTTAGATCTTCTCCTTTCTATTTTCAGGACAAATTACACAGCATAATAAGAAGGAAAGCGAAAAACTTATATTAAACTCAGATGATACAGCGATTAAATATATCACCTTACTCAATTTCTGTGCTATTTCCGAGCTTTGCTGTTGTCATGTGTGCTGTCGAGATGATGTTACGTTCCTCAAATAATTCTTTGGAGTATTAAAGTATTAAATGAGATAATATGTCTGAATCACTCAGAATATTTAGAGACTTTTACTATTTTTCATACTTCCCTTGAGGAAAACTCAGGGAAAATTTAACGAAGTACTCTCAATTTGTGGTGGTCGAATTAAAATATCCAATGCCAATTTTAATTTAAAATTATAGAAAACCTATAGATATTTAAAATTATAGAAAACCTATAGATACTCCATAGAATTAGTCTGGATCAGATTCTCAACAAAGTTGAATTGGGTTATGTATTTGAGGTCTTCAAGACCACTCCCTTCTACCCCCATTTTCTATGATTCGCTGGAACTCATAAGACTCAGCATATAGCCATACTAATGGTTGTGATATATTACAGCAAATGGATACAAAGCAAAATCAACAAAGGGAAAAGCCATGTCTAGAGAAAACTAGTTGCAAACTTTCAGGAATATTCTCTTATTGGAGTCAGACAGGAAACACTTAATTCCTCCAGCAATGAGTTGTGACAACACGCATGAAATGTCTACTACAAAACCTTGCCTGATAATAGAAGACTGTGGTTGTTAATCACGGGTCAGTAGATACCTTCTGTCTGACACTTACCACATTTCCAGACCTGCATAAGGAAAGCAGGTATTCGGTACAAGTTGTATAGTTGTACAAACAATTTAGGCACAGTGGACTTCTCCTATCATGTAAAGAAAGGTTTATATTGGTCCAGGGACACGCTTATCCTTTGGGTTCCTGATGCCAGCCAATGGCTAACCTTGCAACCAGCCTTTTCTAACAATCACAAGCCTATCATATTATCTTGTTTCTGCATAGATTATATCCAACAACAGCAGAGAAGAATTTTGGGAAAAGATTCAAGGAGAGGAGAAATGACATAAACAGTAGATCTGTCCATTCAAAGACTAGTTTTACCCTACACAGTCATTGCAGTATTGTCAAAAAAAAAAATGGCTTTAAACATTTCAGACATATTGGAAATCAAGTTTTATAATTATCTGTGGTCACCAATTTAATATATTTACAACTTACACTTTATTATTAATCACTAGCAGAAAATCAAATCCAGCACTGGAAATGTGATAGATCCACCATTACAATCATAAACACAACACTAGATTAAAATTTAAAAAAAAGAACAAGTAAAATAAAAAGCATCTTTTCTCCAAAATTATTTTTTACCTCTTTTCATAAATTTTCAAAATCAAAATTTAAGGCTTTCAAATTATTTTTGTAGTCAGTTGGATTTTTTAATTATAATGCCCTTGTACTTTCCTAAGCTTTATTGATGCTATTTTTTTGATAGTAAACTATTATGCTATTTGCTTTTTTTTGATGATGATAAAGAAATCTTGCTATAAGAGAAGAAAAGTCTTCACTACTTTAAGCTACAGCCATAAGTCTTCAGGAAAGTAGAAAGTGCCTATAGTTCTTTTCCTCTTCCTTCTTAAAAAAGTTTCCTCCCAATAAAAACAAAGAATTGGCTAGCAGGCATTTTCAGAGCAGTCTGTACCAGTAAATCTGATAAAAATGGAAATGTCTTCGAGGCTTGGTCCCTTCTCCCCCACCTAAAACCTATTAGGATATCAATGATTATATTCACAGAGTGAAATATTCAGGGTAATAGGCATCTTGCATTCCTAGACTACAAAGATATGTCCATGAAGGTGTTTTTATATCTGAATACCCTTTTGAATAGTGGGAAAAAGAAAATGCCACAACAATCAGCACCACAAGAATAATTATTGATTGACATTTTTGAGGGCTTAATATGTTACAAACATATGTAACCTCATGTAATTCTCTAAATAAACTCTATGAAGTAGATTTTTATTATAATCATCTTCCACATTTTAAAGATGGAGAAACTGATGCAAGGTGAGCGTCATTCCCCAAGTACCCGCCACAGGAGCAGAGCAAACATTCACACACTAGTGCTGTGGTATCACAAGCCGTGTGTTACTATTTCAGCCTCCTTTTTGCCTCAGTGTTCTTACGTGTGTGTTTCTGTGTGTAGATATGGGAATAAAATGTGTGTTTTTCTATATAGGCCTATTTATACAGGTGTATATATGTTAAGACATCTAAAAAATGATTTAAAGAAATGGTTAAGAGCATCAATAAGTTAAATCCATTTTAAGTGAAGATGTATTAATATTAGAGTAACTTATTTTAATAACTCCTGTCAAAAAATCATACCCATAAAAACAGAGAGTAAAATGCTGGTTACCAGAGACTGAAGGGTGGAAGGATTGGGTGATGTTGATGAAAAGATAAAAAATTTCAGTTAGGAAGAATGTGTTTAAGAGATCTATTGTACACCATGGTGACTGCAGTCAATAGCAACATATGCGTACTTGAAAATTGCCAAGAGAGTAGGTTTTAAGGGTTCTCACCACATGCCCAAAAAACCCAATAAGTATGTGAAGTAATGCATATATTAAATAGCTTGATTTGGCCATTTCATAATGCATACAAATATCAAAACATCATGTGGTACACCATAAACATATACAATTTTTACTTCCAAGTGGGGAAAAAATGCTTGTTTTTCACTGTTCTTCTAAAAGTTTCTCATTTGATTCCTATAATTAAAACAAAATAAAAACCATCATTCTAGTTAAGTGCTTCACATGTGCTTTACACACTATCTGAAAAGATAACATTGTTTTTCAGAAAGAAATAAAAGCTGCTCTCCATGATAATTAAGAAGATTACATATATATGCATCTTTAAATACATACTTTCTAAGTTTCACTTCCAAACTCAAAATTATTTTATGACTTATAAATAGTAGTAAGATAGTCTTCAGTGGAAATTGTTAAATTTTGTGCCATCTAGATCAGTGCCAAATATTTTTGGTAAACCCAGATAGCAGATATATTTTAGAGTTCAAGGGCCAAAAGAATATGTGTCACTACTACTCAATACCGCCATTGTAGACAACATGCAATTTGTAAATGAATAAGCGTGGCTGTGTTTCAATAAGACTTTATTTATGCATGCTGAAATTTGAATTCCATATACTCATCACAAAATTTTTTTCTTTTTATTTTTCTGACCATTGAAAACATTAAAAAAATTCTTAGTTCAGGGACACTAAAAATCAAGGCATTGGACAGGATTTTGCCCGAGAACCATAGATAGCTGATCCTGGATGTGGAAAACTAGAAACTGCTAGCGTAATCCATGATTGCTTTATCTTACTAAACATTTTGTTTTACTTCAGTTATATATTCTCATTATTTTATAGTCTAACCCATATCTTAGTGCATTAAGAAATAAATGCCAATGAATGGAAGGAGCCTACTCATAATGCATATGACCAAATAATCACAGAAACTCTATGTATTATTTAAAAATTTATAATTTTGTTCAAAATGTTTTTTCTGGAACTAGACTATTTTGACAGCAGTAAAAATATTTCCTAAGGTAAAATCAGTTTTTGAATATATACAATTTATAATATAATCTACCTTTTGTTTGGTGGTCTATACCATATCTTTCATAGAAGTAGGCAGAATATGACTGAATGAATAAATAAGCAAATACAGACATTCTCCTCATTTTAAGGAGGCAGCAACTGACATTCAGTAGTGTTACCTAATTTGCTCAACATCTCAGAACAATTAACTAGCATGGCCTGGTTGCACTTCAATTTTTCTGACTACAACATATCTTCACACCTAAGACAGGTAACATTTAATTTACTGTTTTAGTAGATTTCTACTTTAGTAGATTTCTACAGGGTGGTGACCAATTTACTTGATCCTCTTTCTACTGTGCTTATTTTTTAACTGAAGAATTGCTTGTTTTGAAAGTTTGTAAATACCAAACTGTTTGTATAAATCATTGATTAATTTTCCCTGTTTTTAATATTGAAAATATTTAGAGCTTCATATAATCAAGAATCTGAAATAATATAATTAAATCAATACAATTCCATTAAAACAAAGGAATTTAACAATTTAGTTAATATAGTCATCCTCAATATGGGAAATAGTAAATGTTCTGTTAAGACTTGTTGCAATATTAGAAGTATGTCACAAGGTTTCTATTTCTATTTCTGGAGACTACATTTTCATAACTGCTATGATTGTCCCTTTTTAATATTAGTAAAATAATATCCTCAATTTTGAATACATTTTAAGAAATATCTTCCTTATATCTGACACAAAGAGATGACACAAGGAGGTGACACAGTGCTGGTTGGGCTGGGTAGGAGTTAGGTCTGACAATGCCTGGGGCCAGAGAGATGCCAAATCCTAATAATACATGTATTATTAGTATTATTTTTCCCATTTTAAAATAAAAAAATATAACCTTGTAGAATCAGAAAGACATTTATTATGTTCATTTAATAATAATCATGTTTCTCAAAGTTAATCATGCATTCTCATCATAAACATCTTCAGTATATACAGAGCTCATGTTAATAACAATTCTTTTTT
>VBSM01003176.1:2687050-2795319 GCA_008086735.1 Cheirogaleus medius | reverse complement strand
CATTATTTGAAACCCTAAAATTGGTACCCCCATAATTTGCTGAAATAAAAAAAAAGAAAAAAGAAAATCAAAACGTGTACAAGATGAAGCTTCTGCTTTTGAGGAATTCCTAGTATAAGGGGGGTAGATATTATATAACAGGATAAAGATTCTCATAATCAGAGGGATAATTAACTAGCCTTTTATCAGTATAACCAATGAGAAGAGTATATAAAATCTTGAATTTAGGTGGTCTAATTTAAAATTTAGTGTTATTGGCATTATAATGCACTAATTTCTTTTAACCCAAAACTTTGTACTGAAAGTATAACGTTTTTAGTAATAATTCTCATAAATTATCATTTTATCACTCCCTGCACCACTGCAAGAAAGTATGTAGTGATGTGTTAGTACCATCTGCTTCCAGATCTTACTAAAGAACCTGTGCTCAACATTTTAAGAGTTTTCATTTTAGTCCACCTCTTGTGACTTTTACTTAAAATAATCATGTGCCTTTGTAAGAGTAGAGATTTTAAGAACAAATGATGTGTAATCAGCTTGACTTGGCATCTAATCCCACCTCTATCAGTTATTGATTGGCTGTAAAAATTTCTAGTAGTACTTTTTAATCTCAGTTCCTTATACATAAAGGGGGCATTGATAATAACTGCAGTTAAGAGGTGTTTAGGAGTCTAAATCAGACAGCATATTACATAAGCACTTAGTGCTTCTGAGACACTCAGTAAGTATGTGTGTATGTCATGTATATTAATCACTTCTTTGTAAATATATATTTCAAGCTCTTTGATCCAATGCTTTTATTTGGGCATATGTTGTAGGGCAGTTATTTCTCCTCCTTACAAGAAGATATGGTCATAGTATCAGATACTTTAAAAAGAGTTAAGTCAGGAAATGGGGGAATGTTTTGATAAAAGCATAGCTGCAATATATTATTTGGGTCAAACACAATATATACAAACAGCTAATGAATAATACACTTGGTAAAAGATGCACCAAAATTTGGCTGAATCCAAAAACCTGAATTTTTATAGTTATCAGTATATACTTTGAAAACCATTCAGTTATTGAACACATTTCCCTATAATGCAGATAAGTTTTTCAGAGAAACTGGGACAGTTTAGGGAATTTCTATATTATTCTGAATTTAAAGTATAGAAGATGCCATTAATCTCTCTTAACTAGTGGCATGCATCTCTCTCAGAAATAAACACTTGGACAGAATGAATCATAGGTCTAGAGCAGCATAATACTTTGGAGATTATATATATATTTTTGTCTGTGATGGTAAAGTGAGTAAAAATTTTTCATTTCCTTTTACAAATTGACAGTTTTGGCATTAGATTCATAATCAACGTCTACAAAGTATATACTCTCTTACGTTCTTGATATTAGTAGGCATGTCTGTGCAAAGAGTTAGAGACTAAATAAACTTGGTTATTAATAATGGAAAGATTAGATTATGTAAGTTACAGTGGTGATGATAAAAATGTGGATTCATAGTTCTTCACATTATACTATTGGGAAACAACTCATCTATTGTGAAAAGTTTTGTGAGGATGTATTTTCCAAATCTAATATGAAACAAAACAATTTTATTTTTAAAAATAAGCATCTAAAGCATCAGAAGAAATGGAGATTAAAAGAAAGTTTAAAATAATTCAACATTCTTATAAAATTCCAATAGGTGACATACAGCCAAATTATAAATATTTACAGAGAAGCTAAAAACAATAAACAACCAGTTTAGAGAAAACAAAACAAAAACAGAGATTATTTGTATACTGTAAATGGAAATTTCTAAAACTTGATGTTTTTTTAAAATCCAACTTTGATTTTGAAGGATGTATAATGAAAATAACTTATAGAATTTCTTAAATGGTATAATATAAAGTGCTTGGTGTATGAACTCTACAGAACATTAACTATAAACATGTTTAGTGATATTAAAAAATGGAGAATATGAAACTGACAAGCAGCTAAGCAGACTTCCCTGTTGACAAGCAATATGAAAGACTTGTATTATTAACACTAACATTGTAGATATAGTGGAAGGAAAAGAATCACTATAAAGTGTGATTTTAAACTACAAAACTACTACTTCAAAGATATAACCATGGCTCCTGTGTGTATATGTGGGTTGCGTATAACAGAATAAAATAATAAGTAGCATATCGAATCAAAACTATATTCCATTTTGCTAGTGAAATAGATGCCATTTTTATAGTGGCTAGAGATAATTTTGGCTTTTTTTTTTTTTACCACTCTTCATTGTATTTATATTACTATATTATGGCTAAATTGTAAGCACCATGCTTAAAATTCCTCATCAAACAAAAGCTTATTTAAATAAGTATTCCCCAATTTGGGTTTCATTGACACTTAATCCTATAAAATACCACACTAAAAAATAATTCTACACTAAAATAAGTTTGGTAAATGCTGCATTTTAAATTTCTCCTTGGACACTGTGGTAAAAAGATTAATGCTCACCAAACATTTTATTTGTTTCTATATGTTTTCCAGTCCCTTTGGGCACTGGTCCTTGTGACCAGTTATGGCCAGTAAAATGTCAGCAGAAGAGAAGTGGAATTTGGACTAAGGCACTGAAAAACTCATGAGCAATACCCCCAATCTCTGTTTTCTTGTTTGTTTTTGTTCTCCTTTTCTTACCGTGGCAATAGAGGAAGCTTCATGTTGCAGATGGTGCAACTACAAGGCACCAGTACCTTTATCAGCCAGGGGTCTTTGTGGAACTGAGCATCATTGTTATCTCATGATGGGCATGCAGTGTGAACAATAAATAAACATTTATTGTGTTAAGCCACTAGGAGTTCAGGGCTTGCTATCAATATATAATCTAGCTTACGTTGATCATGCATATATATATATGTATATATGAGGGTTGTCTGGAAATTATCCAGCCATGTAATATGAAAAATATGTATTAATAATGGCTGGATACTTTCCAGACAGTCCTCATATGTATAATGTATGCATGTATAATGTGCAAAGGATTTGGGAATAAATTAGATAATAAATATATTGTAAAATGCATATTATAAAATAAAAGCTCTTAGATCTCATACAGTAAAGAAGTCACATATTCAAACTTGTTTCACTATAGAAACTTTTTTTTGAGAATTTATTCATATCTCTTTGATCTAGTGTTCCAAGGAATACACTTTGTGAAACATTGATTATTCACCTTATTTATATTATGACCCTTTTTAATTGTATGGGATCAAACACTTGGAAGGTTTATTTTCTATTGGATAAAAGAGTGAGCACTGTCAATTATTTGTTCAAATAACACCTTCAGGAGTTTGGGCTGAATATTTATACTAAATTGAAAACTAGTGGTCACATTTATATTTCCTTTATTACTGTGCATTGTGATCTTATCCTTCACCTTGTCAGAGAATGTAGATTATTCTCAGGAAAATAACAACAATAATAATGGCCTTTTAAAATATTTTTTCAAGTCTTTGATGAATTTAGTTGTTCTTCTCTGGATTTTCCAGAATTCTCTTACTCATAATTGAATTACAGAAACCATTTTTACAATTGCTTTACAATATATTTTCTACGAGTACGATAAGTTTTATTGAGTTTTGTTGGTATCTCTAAAAATTTAGAATGGACATTAGAGAACATTGGAAAAATAGGAATTCCTTTTGCTTTATGATTCTCTTTCTTGGATAGAGATTTTTTGACCATAGTCTATCATCCTGAAGCACATTTTTTAATACCTTTAAACTCATACCTATTCTTTGGGCCATTCACACGCTCTAATAGGAGCAATGTAGGATAATTTATAATCTCTGGGATTTCACTGTATCACTTTTTGGATCATTTATTTTAAAAAATAATTTAGTATCACCACAGGTGGCTGGAGGACCTCAGCAATAATATATCTTTTTTTCACTGGGAAGCGCATTTCTGCCCAGAGAAGGGGAATATTTTCCCTTCCTTATATTTCCTGTGTTTAAGATAACTTCATTCTTCCAAAACTTTCTCTTCAATTTCAAAGACATACACCAAGGTTATGCTACATCTCTCTAAGTTATTATGCTTGTTAAAGTATTTAGTGGTTTACTTATTGATGTAGAAGCCACTAACTTCTTTGACATAAAAATAAGATTTGTTATCCTTTAGTACTCAGTCTGCTTTTAGAGCCAACAACAGGCTTTACTTCTTCCCTAAAGTACGGATATTTACTAAGGAACTTCTTTGAATTTTTTTTGTCTTGTCTCCTTTTGCTCTAGTGTCATATCTGCTTCTTTAGCTTCAATCATTACTTCCAAGTAGATGATTTGAAAATCACATGTTCAGGCCGGATCTCATCTCATAAACTCACCCCATGTTTCCAGATGGCCCCAACACGCCATGATCTACATCCACCTCATATCCACTTCTTCAAATGCAAATGTTACAGTTCTACAACTTGCCACAAAGTAGAATTTCTTCCTTAATTCCATATATCTGAAGGACTCTTGCCTTAGTCACATAGATTCCAACTTGATTATGTGCTCTGGAGAGGTTAATTTAAAAAATCATCTTTTCATACACTGTACGCACACGAAGCATATGTTCTGGATTTCTGAAACCATCCCTCTTTCGAATACTCTGTCCTATTGTTAATTTAGACATATTAAAATTTGCCAGACCAGTTGCACTACTTTTTTGGATTGACTCTTGAAAACATGAACCTTAGTACCAAGAATCTTGGGGGAGTAAAAGTAAATTAAGATGTGTATTTTTTTTTTTAATTTAAAGTGTGATTGGTTAAAATTATTACCTAACATTCAATAAAGTATATGAAAAGTGCTGAAAGTTACCCATTAACTTTTCTCATAAGAAATTCTCTATCTTGTATTTCTCTCTTACCCAAATTCTATTTGACATTCAATTTAAAATCCAAAGGATGTAATGAAAGCCCTTAAGATAATGACTGTGAAATAGCAATATAACCTGACATTTAATAAAGTGGGTGGATATATCTTTTACCTGAAGAGAAGATGTGAAGATTTAAAATCACACTGGTCATATTTTCTTTGTGTGTATTTTCATTTTTTTTTTTAAATCAGACTCTCTGGGGAAATTTAGTTACTTAGCTCTCCACCAAAACAATGGCTTTGTGTAAATATTCCACAATCTTACATTGTTTTGGAGTTATTGATAATGAGAGAGCTACAGCTATTTAATACTGTTTAATATTTTCCCCAAATTTCTTAAACTACAACCCTGAAAAGCCCATGCCTCATTTATGGTAATATAAATACCATAATTCATATTTCTCATTTTGTTATAATTATTTTATATTAATATCTTGTCCAGTTAACTGAAAAACTCAATATCGGAATTTGAGATAAAGAGATACCATTTCAAGGAGGCACTGTCTTCATTACCAAATACCTAAGGTGACAGTTGATTGTGCATTTGGAATGTCACACAATTCATTCTAGTTCCCACTGGACATAAATCAAAAGGTTACACTGACAACTTGTTCTACATTTCTAAAATTTTAGGTGTATTTCACTTAGTCATACAGTGAAGAATTTGGAGAGAGCAAAGAGGTGATCTTGGGATATATTCAATGATGTTTCGGACCTTTATTAAACCATGTCAGCATGAAAACTTGGGAATAAAGCTATAATCATACATAATGGTTAATGACTCTCAGGTCAAAACTTCAGCTGTGCAGCAACTTTTATCTAAAAGGCAACTTAATATCTTTCTCAATCCCTATTCTTCTGGGTCGGGCAAATACGTTTGCCTTGGGGTTGTGACTAAGTTTCAGAAGTCTTACGTGGTACCAGATAATGAATATCTGTGTTGTCATTAGGTCATCTCTCTATGAATCTCTCTATGCATCTCTCTGAAAAGCCCATCTCCCTGTTTGGTCCTCAGTTACAGATACCCATAGACTTCCTTTTCTGTCCACATGACCCTCTCATTTACAGTGGCTCTCTCTGCTGCTAGTTGTGTGCATGGGGGTGGCACGATCATCCTCTGGTTTCCATCACTGGATGAGAGTGGCTACAAAATGAGTTCATCTTCCTACACCCTGCAAGCATCTTCGTCTGGATGACTACCTGGGATCTATCAAGAAATTTCCTCTCGGCTCTTTAATCTGCCATTTCTCTCTGGATTTTTGCCACTTCCCAAAGACTCTACCTGAAAAGGAGGCATGGAGCTCCTCTCTCAGTTTCTCCTTTCTTATCACTTCTGCCTTATTCCTCCTTCCCTCCCTCTGTCTCCAGCCGGGTAACGAGGGCACAAAGACAGCCAGAGATTAACAAATATTTATTGAGTTTTGCCTTATCATCTCCTTCCCAGGAAGATTTGCGGAAGAAACAAAGGAAATGGTAAAACGAGAAAAAGGCAAAACATTTAATAATGTTAAATTTTCCTATCTTTCTTGTAAGCTTGATAGTTCATCATACTCTTTCAAACCTTGACAGGTACCATGGGGTTTTGCCCATCCCTCATGTCTTCTGTCTCATTAACTTGTTCTTCTGGAATAATTTCTCCTCTTGCTAGAGTTCATTCTCTGGGTAATTTTCAAATACTGTTTGTGTGTGGCAAAACTTCTGGAGTCTTATATACTTAAGAATATAATGATTTTTACCCTCACTTTCTAGTGATGAAATGTCTCTCCATAAAATTGTGAGCCACAGTTCTTTTTCCTTTACACTTTAGAATGGTTCATCCTTATCTTCTTGCATCTTGGGCATCTTATGTCCATGATTTTTGTTCCTTTGTTATTCATTTCTGGAAGCCTTTAGAATGTTTGGATTTTCTTTATTTAAATTTTACTATGATAACTATAAGTATAGGTTTTTAATTATTTCTACCTATTCTGTGTGTTAGTGGTGAGATATGGATGAATGGTGTAGAAGGAACAGGGAAAAGTCCTAGAAATACATTTATTATGTGCTGAATTTGATTTTGTTGAGAACTAATCCACAAGCCATTTTCTTAATAGAAAGCACTATCTCCAATGATGTCTTATCAGTTGGTATTTATCACATTTTTTTTACACAGTAAAAATGAACCAGGCTTATATGAATCAGAATCTTACCTAGCATAAGGTAACACAGAGACACCGATGACATACAGCATCTCATATGAATCCCGGCCCTTCTTTCCTGCATTGGATACATTTCCTGGACCAAAGTAATAGATGAGCCACTTAAGGTTGCTGGTCACCTTATATAGCGAGAAGTGTTATCAAACATCTCCATTCTACATTCAGACATTCAGGGATTACGTGACATTTTATAAGATCCCATGCTTTATAGATCTATAGATTCTAAATGTCTACAACGTGTTTACCGTAAGTGATTCCTCACCAGGGACATTCTGCTAAGATCATTCCATTAAACAAGAAATTTTCTTCTAACAAATATTAGTAGAATCGCCAGAAAGGGTCAGATTTTATACTGTGGTCTTCAAAATATTTTTTCCTGGGAGATAAATGGAACACAGGCCATATTCAACTCATTCCTCTTAATGTGGCAAAAGTATAATGAAATTGTTGTAATAAATACCACAGCAAATATTGCAATCTTATTTCTGATGTTTATAACTATAAATAGGACAAAAATCAAGTCAAGTAATCATAAATTCAGGACCTGCTATATAATGGTAAATGTGAAAAGAGAAATGTAATTGAGACCAAAATTCTTAGAAACGTTTGCCTTCAGTTGTGACATGACACCATTCATTTTTTGAAACAGAATACCTTCTATAATATAAATCTAGAGTAAGCAGGTTCATATGAAGTAACAAAAGTATTCCAAAAGAGTTTGTTCAGATCACTGACAGACTTAAGTACAAAAGGGAGAGAATTTTTTTAATTGTTCAAGACAAGGAGACATTTTCCCATTAGAAAATCAAATGCTTATCTAAGAGAGGGTATGTGTGTTCACATATGTGCACCCATGTGTCTCTTTAGTTCCTTTTCTTATTGTTTTTATGCTTGCATTATCTAGACAATTTTCTATATTCTACTTTTATTTTAGCTATATTTTCAAAACCTTTATTAAATAATGATAGCAAGTACAATTCACAATTGCAAAAATGTGGAAACAACCCAAATGCCCACCAATATATGAGTAGATCAATAAACTGTGATATATGTATACCATGGAGTATCACTCTGCCATAAAAAATAATGGTGAACTAATACCTTTTGTAACAACCTGGATGGGACTGGAGAGCATCCTTTTAAGGAAAATATGAAATTTTACAAGAATGGAAGAGCAAAAATCATATGTACTCACTACTAAATTGAAACTTATATCAACACTCATGTGCACATATGGTAGTAAAGTTGAACAGAAATCAAGAAGGCAGGAGGGGTAGGGAAGGAATGAGTGAATTCACACCTAGTGGGTACAATGCACACTATCCAGATGATGGACACACTTAGAACTTTGACTCAAACTATACAAAAGCAATTCATGTAACCAAAATGTTTGTACCCCTGTAATATCCTGAAAATTTTTTAAAAAGATAGCAAGTAATACAGCAAAATGGAAGAGGGAGGAAAAAAGAACGAACTAGGAGTGGAAGCATCCTAATTATAGCAGAAATAATAGCGAGAGTTTTTATAAATGTTAGTTTAACTTGAAGTTGTACCAAATATCCATTGCTGTTCTTCTTTTTAAATAGAATTCTAGTATCTTGAGTAGGAAATTTATTGCAGGCAACCCTAAGAAGATATATTCTCCAAACTATCATTCAGGCGGTGGCATTAATCTTGGTAAAGTGACTAAGTTGCTTCTTGCCAATTGGTACATTGTGAAAAAGAAGAATCACATTAACTACAGAGCAGAAAAGGAATCATAAATTAATTGACCTTGCATATAAATTGAGAAAGATTGCCAAAGGCAAGATTGCCCTGAGGAATTCAACTGGACATCATGTGTTTACATAAATGTAAAGTGTATGCTTTAATAAAAATCTATTTAAATAAAAATTGTATGCTTTAATAATCATAGTAGTATAACATAGGAGAAAGTAAACATATTTAAAACTGAAAAACAATCTTGCTAACAGTTCCTAGGTTATTATTAAGGATTAAACCAATTTGGAGGGTGGTGGCTGTGAACATTTTAATATCTCATTCAGCTTTAAATTATCCAGAGAAATTTCCTGCGTATTCTACAATCCAGAAACCCCTTCTTTCAATGTACAAGGCTGAGGGTGTTGCAGAAAAAAAGAAAAAATAAATTACATTTGCAATCACACTAGCACTTTCTTCAGAGCACTATGGTGTCAGATTCACATCAGTGAACATTTATTTTTAAAAACAAATCCCTATTATTCTTTGCCTCAGTGGTCACTGAGCTACAAAAAAAGACCAGTTGGGTTCTAGGGGAAAAAAATGAAACAAAACATGTAAGACATTGAAACAGTGAATAAGAAGTTGGTAGAGGTAGCTCTCAGGTGGGTTTTGTCACATGCTGATTTATTTTCAATTCTGAATATTTAGTATTACACAGAACACTTGAGTAGCTCTTGACATTTCTTATTTAGATGCCTAGAGAGAAATCTACTTGAAATATACTGTACACTCACCTATGAGTCTTACCCGAGCTCAACAAAACATCCCATTGCTTTTATTGTTTTATAGCATAGAAACGCCCATGAGACTGACCATGAAAGTGGACAGCTTACAAAATTTATCCAAGCCCAGCTATAATTTTAGAATTTTATTTTTTAGGCATTAAAAAAGTACCAAGTTATATTAACTGTAGTTTCAATGTATAGCAAGATCAATGTTTAATTTTATTTTTCATTTAGCTTTAAAAGTTGTCTAAAGTTGTCTATTTTAAAGAGACAAATTAAAAGTAGCATCTTATAAATATACTGGTCAACTTGCCTAAGAAAATAGGTCATGTTATGTTATTCAAGTTACATTTTAAATTCATGTGCTTCTGTTAGATTTATGCTGAATCTAAAATTTGGGAGACAAATGAATGTATTAATAAGATTTAAAATGTTGCTCTGGGCTTAACTTTCATTGCTTAATTGAGAGTGTATGCCACAGCACAATTCTTCCAAGAATATAGCTTCATTAAGGAAAAGAGATATTTTATTGTCTCAATAACTAACTCTATTCTTACTTGATATTACTGGAAATGTGCATTTCTGAGTTTGAAAGTCAGCAACAGTATTAGTGTTTGCCAAATTATGCATGACCCTTCTAAAGGCTACAATATTTAATTTTCCCTATTATAATTTAGAAACTATTTACTATTTCCAAATTGTCCCATGAATTTATATTAGGCTGTTGGTCCAATAGAGTATATACTGACAAAGAAAATCTTTTCTTTGATATTATATAAACAAAAAAAATTACACTATTACAAAATATGAGAATCTTGCAACTTCAAATCAGGTTGGAAGAGTTTTCATGCTTCATTAACACTTGTGCTATAACTTCAAGTTTAACAGTTTGACAAAATAATATTTCAAATTGCAATAATCACAGAAGTGTTTACTTTAATAGTTTCAAAGGCCAGATAGAAGACTGGTAGAGTTAATAAACATCCTCAAATGAATTCTTTATGATACAAGAATACCAATGCAGTTTCCTTGTTACTCTGGGGATTGAAACTGAATCATATCAAAAAACCAATTCTGTCTTCCCTGTTCCATGTACATTCTTTCCTTTCTTCCTTAATTCTCAGAGTTTTGAATTTATATAATATACATATCTAAAAAATGGGATATCAATCTGCGACCTTTTATAAACAGTATTGGCTTCCAAAATTGAATGATATTAGAATAGAGTCTGTAAGAGTCTAACTATACTGTAATTTCAGAAGGTAGATGGGGAATATAGAAATCTTACAGTAGGGTTCTTTTCAACATTTTATTTTTAAATAGTTATAGATCCATAGAAAGTTGCAAAGATAGTACAGAGAAATTCCATGTACCCTTCAATTAGTTTTCTTCAGTGGTTATATCTTACAAAACTATAGTACAATAAATTGGCATTGATATAATGTGTGTATATTATAATATCTATCACATGTAACCACACTGCAATCAAGATGAATAACTATTCTGTTAATACAAAAATTTTCTTCACACTATAGCTTTATAGTCAAACCTCCCACCACTCACCATCCCTATACATAATAACTTACAACGTTCTACTGGAAATAGAACCTCTACTCTCTGTAATTCCTTTCTAGCTATTACTCTTTGAATAGTCTTTCAGCGCCACCCTATTTAGTTTTGCTTCTTTTCTTTTCCTTCTTTTCTTTTCTTTTCTTTTTTCTTTCCTTCCTTCCTTCTCTCTCTCTCTCTCTTTCTTTCTTTCTCTCTCTCTCTCTCTTTCCTTCCTTCCTTCCTTCTTTTCTTTTCTTTTCCTTTCTTTCTTTCTTTCTTTCTTTCTTTCTTTCTTATTTTTTTTTTTTTTTTTTGTTGTGGCTCTGATGACATGAGGGCTAGATTTTTTGCTGTAGTCGTACAGGTCCCTGAGACTTTGCTAAATTTTTTTTCAGTCTATTTTTTCTCTGTTGTTCAGTCTGGGCCATTTATATTGTTCTATCTTCTATTTGCTGATCCTTTTCTCAGCCCTGTATATTCTGTTGTCAAATTCATCCTTTAAGTATTTTTAAATTTTGTTTATTACATATATTTTTTAGTTCTAAAACTGCCATTTGGTTCTTCTTTATATCTTCTATTTCTTTGCTGAGATTTTCTACTCTTTCATTGGTTTCAAGAATGTCCCTAATTTTTTGCTAAAGAATTTTTGTGATGGCTCCTTTAAAATCCTTATCAGATAATTCCAACTTCTATATTATCTTAGTGTTGGCATTTGTCGATTTTTTTTATACGATGTAATTTGTGGATATCTGTTTCTCCTGTGTGTGTTGGTATTTCTGGGTTGCTGGCTTCTCTCTGTAAGAAGATATGTGAGGCAAAAAGAAAACTCAAGGAATTCCCTGCCGTGTCGCTCCTCAGGTCCCCATGTCCCTGGTTAGCGTGACTTCCCTCCACTTTTCAGAATCTTCTTATGCATGTTTTATTTAGAGGATCAAGGGTTTGGGGCTACACTTGGAGAAAACTAGGGAAAATTGTGTCTACTCCATCTTGGAGTAGAAATGGAAGCCCTAGCTGGTGCTTTGATAGCACAAATACACATATGATAGAGGGTATTGTTGAAAGAAAAGAAATAGACATGAAAAGGCATTTAAGATAGCACCTTAGATTTTTGCATATTTCACAAATTTTCCTAATATTAAACTGGTTGATATGCCTTTTAAAATGATGCCAAGCTTTAGTGGACAGTGATATAAAATCTGACATATTATAGATTGCAATCAGTGATGATTGAGAGACTGCACTATCCTGTGAGCATGGAACGATATTCCTTGCACTCAGGTGAATGAAGATTACATTTGTCAGTGATGTGCACACCAGTTGACTTCCATGAAACATTGATATCCAGTCTGCCTAGTTACAGTTAGCAGTCCACTGTTCCATATACAGCACCTAATATTCATTTAATTCCTGCTATTCCTCGTTATATGCTCACATTCTTAAACGTGAACATTATTCAAGGTATTGACCAATACTACCTATGCTTTGTATCTTTTCTAAAAAGTTAGTCTTTTCTAAGAAGATATAAAAACAATAACAATAGCAAAAGGTAATTATTCCTTTTAATAATTCATAGCATGAATTTTGAATAATCATAAAATTGATTGCATTTTAAATAAAACATGTGACATTTAAATTATTTAATTATTAAGCCTCTATGTTTTATATCTCATGGCACTTTTGGTTATCTATTGCTGCAGGACAAACCAAGTCTGATTGGTTTCAAGCAACAATAATGTATTTATTATAATTTTGTAAGCATGAAATTTTGTCAAGTCCCAGCTGGGTGGTTCTTCTATTCCACAGGTGTGGGCTGGACTTACTTGTTGTAAAGCATTATGCTGGTAGCTGAGGTAGACATTCCAAGAAGACTGCATTTACCTAAACGGCGCCTCACTTCTTCATGTGGCCTCTCTACTTGGTTAGTTTGTTCTTCCTTAGGATTAAGACAAGATTCTAATAGCGTTCCAAGAGCGCAAAAATGGCATCTACAAGTCCTCTGAAATGAAGCCACATATTATGTAGTCTGCTACATTTTATTAGTCAAAACAAATCACTGGGCCAGCCCAAAATAATGGAACTACTCCACCTGTTGAGAGGAGAGACACAATTTCATTGCAGAAGGCACGTGGAATAAAGATACGGTTTTGTGACGATCTTTTAAAATAACACACAAGTAGATCAGCGGAATTACTTATTTCATAGTTTGCATCTAGAGATGTTGTTACTTTAATGGTAAAATTGTTTATTCCTCAATAATTGTATAAATTGAGCCTCTGTAATCTTATTTAGAGGGTCTGTGCCTGATGACAGAGATTTTAAGAGTATTCAGTCAATTCCCTTTTTTTTCTTGCATTGACTCAGTCACACCATCACACTACTTCATGTGTTCTGTATATTTCCAGACTTGGCTCTGACCTTTCCAACACTCCCCAGGCCCACACTCTAGACTAGAACAAACAGTAGGTCCAGCTCTCTGTCCACATGACCTATATAGTCACACAGGTTCTGCACTCAAAAATGCCCCACATTAGGCTTAATGCTCTACTGTCACTGATACTAGCAGATTCATTTTAATAAAATCAAATCATTTATTGCTATAGATTATTTTTTGAAAATCTTAGAAGGAATGTTTTCCATTTTTGAATATTCCTTAGTTTGAAGAATTTCTTATCTCCTCTACATACTTATAGGAAAGTAGGTGACAAAAGACAAAGAATTTAGAAATAAAAATTTTACTTTTAACTGAATTTGTTTATATGCAGAAGTATTTTGCAAAAGGCAGACTCGTTTTAGATAGAGTAATGGCCTATGGGGTGTTTTGCCTTTTAAAATTTTTACTTTGTGGTAAGAAACCTGGCAGGGTAGCATAAATCTATTTACTTAATCGTGGAACACATTAAGAAGAGGACACTAATTTGTCAATTAATATAGGTTTAGTTTAGGTACGTTGATGTACTATTCTCATAAAAGCAGTTACAAAACTATAAAAACTATTTTCATAAAGCAGCTATAATGAGTGAATTGCTGAGCTCTCAAAATGGTGCCCAGCCAAAATAAGATAGTTAGACAAATAGTTAGAGATTGATTGGCTGATTTAGGAAATTTTGAAAATAAAGTGAGTATAATAAATACATATTAGCCTATACACAGCATCCATTAATGGAAGAACTATATTATATTTTTCCCACAAAGTTCCTTCCTTTCTCTGAAACCAGATTTCATAAAACACTAGCCCCTCCTTATATAGTTGTCTGGTTTATGCTCCTTTCATTATTCACCTTTTTGGCTTCTTTGCAGCCACTTCTATTACGGCAGTCTGGAGACAGCGAGGGTTCAGCCTGTGATTTTATGTCAAATCCTCTTATCCTTTAATTTCCTCATCTGTACACACTCCTTAGCACTAATGCACCCTATGTAATGATTATGCAAACACAGCTTTGCTCTAGATGCCAATCGATCATGATGATTACCCTTGCAGAAAACAGTATCTTTATATAAGGGTATACAAAGGGCAACTATATTCTACTTTACAAACATCTTTCTGAGATGACTTTATTCTTGACCTCAGAAAGGCATTATAGCTCTGCCTTTTTATTCACTAAGGCATCCTTCCATCTGTCTTCTCTTTCTAGTCCACATCATTCTACTTTTCCCAGGGCTAAATACCTGTATGTTTTTCTTTTCAATTTCAGAATGTCCATTCACAGCCTCTTCTATATGGGCCAGATGTCAGGGCATAAGAATTAGTCTGGAGGAAACATCTGTGCCCTTTGCAGGCAAGAGGAAATGAGAGTGAGGTCAGGCACCTGGTTACAGACACAGGAGGCATTGCTCCTTGTTTCTTAATTAGTTCTTCTAAGACCTTCTCTCATTCCATACATAATTGGTATGATTTTAAAATTCATAGGGTCTTGTGTTGAAAGAGAGAAACTATTGTGTGGAATAGGAAATGAAAACTCATTTTACAGTGGGAAAATTGATTTAATATATCCAGCTTGTTATTTTTCCTGGGCATAAAAGAAATACAACTATTAGATAGCTGCATATTTTAATAGCTTTTAACACTGAATGTAAATGTGGTACGGAGGAAAATTTTGGTCAGTTATTCTTTGTATTTTCATTTAAAAAAGCTGCAAATTAGAAGAAAATTGATAATAAAAACATCATAGAAGAATAACCTTAAAATAACTTAAAACATGAAAAATATAGACCATATTTGCGATTTATTCTAAGTGATAAGTTTAAAAGTTATACTATGTTGACTATAAACCATGAAATAATATAGATCTGAGCACATGCATAAATGTCATTCATCTCTGTGCAGGTGAAAAATGTTTTCTTAAAAAAATGGAAAAAAAAAGTTTTAGTTTTCATCTACTTGTCCCAATCCTAAGAAATGCAATTTATTACTAATTTCCATAGTGGGAATTCCTGGCAAGTGTCAGATTAAATATGAGTTTTTAGAAGTTTGTAAATGCCATAAAAAACATGCCTAATTTCCGGAATCAACAGTAAGATGTATTATTTATCTGTTTGTTTGTTTATCTGAATGTTTTCCGCAAAGACAACCAGAAATCCAAAAAACAAAGTGGCAGACTCCCCAGTCATGGTAGGATCTCTGGGAAGGCCCAGTGGTCAAATGAAAGCCCCTGTCTACTTGTGATGTAGGTGTAACCATGGAGAGTAACTGGCTTGATGCAACTGAAAGTAGGATAAATAGCTCCAGATTCATCCAAATCGGAAAGCTTAGATATGGAAAAGTAGTTCTTCTTAGGGCTTTATCTTCATATACATTTTTCCAAGTCTTACAAATCCTCTCCAAGGCTTGCTGATACTAACTATAGAACTACAATCTCCAGATTCCCCCTAATCCAAACATTTTAGGCCTGGATTACTTGTACTTTTAGGGGTTTGATCTTTATCTAATCTCCCCCCAAATCTCCCAATTTCTCCTTAAGGCTTCACAATATTTTTTCCAGATGTGATGCTGCTAAGTATTGCCTTTTCAGCATCAGGCCTAAAAGAGGTCAGACAATATCACTTTAATCCAAATCGTAACGGACTATAGAAATGATCCCTGAAAGTATAGTCTTACTTTAATCCAAATCGTAATGTTTCACTTAAGAAAGAAATATCTCACTAAGCATTCAGCCTAATATAGAAGATTTATGCTTTTTATATATGCAACAACCCAGTTACAATTTTGCTTTAATGATATAGAGAACAGATCATAATTAACATAACGAAATTGGTAGGGAAGTTTTTTTTAGAAATTATCAAATTTTCAAAGTATCAAAGATAACATTCTGTGCTTTGTTCATATAAAAATTCTATGCAATTTAATTATTATTTACACATATATTTTCCAAACCACATTGCATGACTCCTTGTTCTTTATTTTGCTGATCTCATTCAGATTAAAGTTTTACAGATTTTGATGTGGAAAGCACTATGGAATCAGGCCCAAGAGAATTAGAATCATCATTTGTCATTTGCTAAATGCGACGTCAAGCCGTAATTTAAGATAAATGCCTTAAAGACAACTCTGCAATCACAGATGTATTTTTAGACGTGTTGAATTAGATTTCATATTCTCAACACTTCTGTTATCTTTACAGGAAGCGGTGAACATATGAGGTATATAAAGTAGAGATAGTTATGATTGTTTTAGAAGCTGAAGCAAAGTGTAGTATCATCAAGGGACTTCACATGATGAATAAAACTAATGGCTAGAAAATTAATCAGGGAAAGTGTTCAAACATTTATGACAACACCAACATTTTTGAAGCATAAATGAATCAAAATAATATATTTTCATTTTAAGTATGCAAACATTATTTTTAAGGATTATTAACATAAAATGTGATCACCATTCTATGATGAATTAATAATGTCATACATTTCTTTGAAGGCTACTTAAAATATCCCATCTAATAAAAAATCAATTCAAAAATGTACAATAACAAAGTCAAAGATCCCATCCCTCACATATATTTTTTCTGGAATTTTGGTTTGTAGCACATACTAGAACATTAGCTAGTAGGGATTATGAGTTATAATAATTTTTGTAGAACATTAGATTTCACATAAGTCACATACACACACACATAGGTATTAATAAAACCAGTGATGGTTAATTTTGTGTTGATTTGGCCAGGCTATAAGGTGCCTGTATATTTGGTCAGACATTATTCTGGGTGTTTCTGTGAGGGGGTTTTGGAGAAGATTAATATTTAAATTGGTGGACTTTGAGTAAAACAGATTACCCTCCATAGTGTCAGAGAGTCTCATCCAGTAAGTTGAAGGCCTGAATAAAACATAAATATTAGCTTCTCCTGAACAAGAAAGAATTCTCCATTAGACTATCTTTGAACTTGAAGTAAAGCATCTGCTTTCCTGGGTACCCAAGCTGTCAGCACACTGTCTGTCTGTCTGTCTGTCTGTCTGTCTCTCTCTCTTTCTCTGTCCCTCTCTCCATATATTTATCTGTCTACACACATACACACACACACAGAGACCCTATCGGTCCTGTTTCTCTGGAGAACTCTGACTAATACAATACCCATATAAAATACGTTTCTTCCTGATGGTTATAAAAAATATCGTTGAACAACAAGAAGTTTCTCATCACCTGATGTTACTTACCCATCAAAAAGCAACAATATTAAATTTCATCCACATGTTAAAACTTATTGAAATCCTCCTTTAATTCCTGAAATGTAATTGAGAAATCAATCCTACTTCATTTAAATCATCTATATATGACCTCTACTTACCAATGAACTTGATTTTCTCCCATTGATATCAGGATTAAATTTTTCCCCATAGGTGCTAACGTCTTCCAATGTTTGCCAAGAAGAAAAGAAATAAATGATTCTATGTCCACCCATGCATGTGCATTTAAGAACATGAACTTTCACATGCTTTTAGCACCTCCCATGTGATACCATCTCAGCAGCTCTACTCCCTCACTCTTCAGGTAGCTCAGATTCTGATAGCTACAGAGCCAAGACTCAGGATTGGAACTTGGTTATAATACCAACATCACAGCACAAATTGCATGTAGCTCAGGTCACGCCCTCTAATAGCCTCCCTGCCTCAAAGGAACTAGCTTCTCCTTGCAACTTTACTCAAGCCTATAAAGCGTGTGAAGGGTCAGAGAATAAAATACTTCCTGAATATGACATTTGGGTAAACTTTTGTTTGTCTAGTTATTATGGGAAGAGGGAAGGGAAGAAGGCAAAAAGGCCATGAGAAGGTTTTAAGATAGGGCCACTAAATGCTTGTGAAAAGTGGGAAAGAGAAAGTTTAACATGAAAATGGCAACTAAGTATAGGATCTAGAGATATTGGAACAAGATCAAATTTCTAAACTGGCCAAATCTCAAGAGGATGTTCACAGCACATATGACAATTTATATACAAATTTTGGAATTGTCAGGAGAATAAAGTCCAGCTTCTCAGTGAAGGCAGTCCATACAGTTCATCATTTGTTTCAAAAAAAAAATCATAGCAAGTGCTATTAATTGTTATTAAGTCTTTAAAAGAATGTGGAGAAAAGGGACTTTTTGTACAATGTCGTTAGGGATCTAAAATAGTACAACCATTATAGAAAATGATAGGAAGGATTCTCACAAAAAAAATTAAAAATAGAACTAGCATATGATCCAGCCATCCTACTTCTGATTATATATGCAAAGAAAATGAAATCAATATGTCAAAGACATATGTGCACTCCCATGTTCATTTCAGAATTGCTCACAATAGCCAAGATACGGAATCAACCCAAATGTCCATTGGGCTGATAAATGGATAAAGAAGTTGTAGTATATATATTACAGTATGCAATGGAATACTATTCAGCCTTTGAAAAGAAAAATATCTTGTCATTTGTGACAATGTGGATGAAACAGGAGGACATTATGCTAAATGAAATAAGCTAGACCCAGAAGGACAAACACTTCATGGTCTCACTTACAGATAGAATCAAAAAAAGTTGAACTCATAGAAGTAGAGTGTAGAATGGTGGTTGCCAGGGGCTGGCGTGGGGGTAGGGAATAAGGAGATCTTGGTTAAGGGGTACAAAGTTTCAGTGAAACAGGAGAAGTGACTTCTTCAGTATAGAAACTATAGTTAAAAATAATATTTAATCATGTATAATATACTTGAAAATTTCTAAGAGATTAGATTTCAAATGGTCTCACAACAAAAAATAAATATGCAAGGCAATGGATTTGTTACTTGGCTTGATTGAATCATTTCCCAATGTATACATATATCCAAAAATCACATGGTATGCCATAAACACATATAACATTTACTTGTCGATTATACCTTAATAAATCTGGGGAAAACAAACAAGAAAGAAATTAGTAAGAGGATATAGTAATATCTTTTAACACCATTTGTTTATTGCTTTGCAAAATCCTTTTATTTTTTTTTTAAATGTGATTCTCGGAAAAAATTATCTAAGGGACTTAGAAAAATGTGGCATAAGGTGTATAGATAAGAATAGGTCTATTGTCTCAACTCAAATACAGTAGGAAGTGGAGTCTGAGCTCAGTCTCTTATCTTTTGACTCTGTACACGGTATGTGGTGAGGAATGTATGAAAAGTGGGATTCAGTGCTTGTTAAAATGTAGGTGTATTGGGGATAGATAACTTAAAAATATACAGCTAGAGAGCATTAAAAGTGCACATAATCCTTGCATATAATCATTTGTAGCTCAATGTTCTGGAAAAAGGAAAATCAATGAAGGCTGGACTATTTTGTGCAAATGTAATCTGTCATTGCTGAAAACGAAACACAGATGCAGAAGATATAATTCTTCTCTTCTTCCCTCAGGAGTCTCTCCACTCCTCCATGCAAATTTTTATTTCATAAATACAGTGCAAACATTATTTGAAATATTCTAAATTTTTTCGTAGAGTTTTTAAATGAAGGTACTTCTATTCAACATAGTGAAAGGCTTATTCTCTGAAGCTTGACTGCATTAGAAGACCTCCCAAATGTGGCTAATATAACCCAGAGAATGCCCTAAAAAGAATAACACCACAAGTTTCTACCTAGGTTCATTAATACTTCCTGGTGTGTAACAAACCGCTTCATCTCTACTTAAACTACAAAGCATAGCCTTGCTTTGGTGTATAATTTATCAGTTCTTTTCTTCTTTGTTGCTCCTGTACAATTTTTCTTCCCTTTCTTGAAGAAGAGATCTGAATGAGAATAAGTATATTTACCAGCTCTGACTCATATGCAGAGTCCTGATAAGGAAAACAGATGATCCCCTATTTCCCTACACAGCCACGTTTTCCCTTCTAACTCCAGGGATAAGGGGAAGTCTGTCATTATCCAGACTCTTGTCTTCACTTCTGACCTTGGTGTTTTCATTTCGGAGCATCTCAGGATGCTGATCACCAGTTGATCTTCTTATTAAAGTGATACCACTCTTGATGTTTGTGCGAGATGAGCTCCGTGAATACATTTTGTTTTCAGAGTGTCTCTTATCAGAGCCAAATATAATATAGCGTACAAAAGAGGATGCATTCCACAGTATCAGGAAAGGATAATTTTGTAGTCAAAATCTATCATTAATACTGGATAAATATATATGAGGCTCACACACAAAGTTCTTAACATTGGAAAAAACTTACTTGCTCCTCGTGCGGGGAACAGGGAGCAATTTGTTGACCTGATAGCATTTTGGATCACATACTTGATCCTCAACAACAGTTTGGTTATCTTTCTTGTCATCTCTTTCTGGATAATTCAGAAATGATCAAAAGTTCTAAAAATTCTTCAAGTTACTCAATGCCAGGCTAGCTATTTCCTGAAGTCTTCTCTAGTGGGAAAAGCTAGACTGATGGAAGAGGAAACAAAAATCAGACGCTGCCCTCCTTCCCTTGCAGGTGAGACAAGAACTCCCAGTTCTCCTCGGGAGTAAGGGGAGGAGGAAAAGAGAGAAAAAGTTGGATCAACCTGAAAGTATTAGAAGATAAATGGGAAGAAACAGAGGGGAAAAACAAAAGGAGAAATAAATGAAAACAAAAAGGAGAGAGAAGAATGTAACAAGAGAAAAATCATCTTGCTCAGTTCTTCCTGTCTCTGATGAATCTATTCCAAGTTCTCCCAAGGCCTTTCTTACACTGAATTATGCCAGAATTATGAGTAATTTTGCTGTGATTGCTCTCTATTCACCTCCCTTCTTTTACTCTTCTGTCTCTCCCTCCTTATCTCCCTTTTCTCCCCTGTGGCCCTCATTAGTTCCAAATTCCAGGCAAACGCAATCTCCCCTTCAATATAGAAAAATTACTCTGCTAAATGGAATCAAAGTGTTAAATTATTGTGCCAGTTGGCTAACCACACATCAAGAACATTGTTCTAAAATGTGATTTACACAACCAGATGTCACCATATCCATGTAACATATATTTTATAAATACATAAAATCTGACATAATAAAATAATTTACAATGTTACTTTAACAAAAATAATGTGTCATCAGCACTTGATTTTAATATAGGCAGGCAAAAAGGCACCTATGTTAACACCTAATATAGGTGTTTAAAAAGTTGTAAAATTTAAGAAAAAAAAAACAGTGGGAGAGATGCAAAGAATAATAAAATACAATACCTGCGCTTATCTTTTTCCCACCCAAATAAAAAAGGTTGACATCATTCATTTGGAGTGAAACACTGTTTTAGGTGACCCCTGGGATCTACAAATAAAAATAAAATCCTGAGCGCCCCAACCAACTAAAGGGATTCTCTCTTAGCCAAGGGGACCCCAGAGAAAACTTAAAAGCTAAAATCCTGGCCATGATGGGACGGGTGGTGAGACACACTTTGTTATACCGCCACCCTCACTAACCACCATCAAGTTTTCTTCCCTAAGGACTAAACAGAAACCAGCCCTTTGGAAAGTCTTGATCCAACACTGATTTCTACCAACCTCATGAATGTCCCACCCTTTTGCGGTCTCGGCACAAGTGACCAACACTCCTTCCTGATGAGAAATCACCGACCATGGAGTGGTTCTGGGCCTTTGTGCCCTCTGCTTTTGACATCAGAGGGTGGAAAAGTCCACCCTGAGATCATGCTCATGCCTTCATATTTTGAACATGTGACCCTTAAAGTGGCATGAAGCGCGATGGCCTATGCATATGTTTCTCCTTTCATAAATATTCATGATTCCTCCTATAGCTTGTTGAATATGTATATGAATATGTATATTTTAGCTACTCAGCTCCGCATAGATTTCTATTCCCTTTACCCCTCCTTTGAAAGGCCTGTCTCTGGTCTTTGCCGGAGGCTATGCTTCCCAGCCTGCAGGATGGCCAGCCTGCAGGTTGCAACCCCTTATGAGAATAAAAGCTCTCCTTTCCAAAGCTATGAACCTTGTCATTCTTTGCTGACAGGGTGATGATGTGGGAAGCAGTGCTTTAGAACATCTGAATTTGAGAGTAGATCAGGAATCAAGGATATACAATTATGCTTAATCTTGCTATTATTTTAAATAGTAGCCCACTCATTATTTTCTACTCAACTTGGTCACAATGTATTTTCAAAATAAAGAGTTTATTTTGATCACTAAAAAACAGCTCATTGAGCAACCATCTCAGCAGAATGCTTTTTTTGCTCAATGCCTTTTCTCTATTCCTGAAACTCCTTTTTTTTTTTTTTTTGGCCTCCTTCCTCCCTCTCAAAACAACAAATAAACAAATAAACCTGTCATTACAGGTAAAAAATTTAAGGCAGATTTATAGCCATTCTTCCTCCCTATCAGAATATTTTAAAAGGATGTAGCTTTGCAAGGAAATTATTTCAGTACTGGCAGGAGAAATCTGCATAATAAAGCATATTGAATATATTTTCCCAAAATGAATTATATTGGAGAACAGAAGAAAACCTCCTATTTGTTAACTAATCTCTCTTGTGGAAATTGGAAACCTAAGCTAATTAAAAGTAATCCATAAAACCCATTAGATAGGTAGATGGGAGAGTTCCTTTTTAAAGAAATAAGTCTGTAAACATACAATTGCATCCCCTTCCTCTTTTTCTCTTCCTCCTCCTCCTCCTCCATTTCCACCACTAATATTTTCTGTATTTGCCAATTTATTATCATTTTTAACACTGAAAATGTTATTCTGAAGTGATCCATCATGCTTTCTGATATTGAATGCTTCATAAATGAGCGGCCTAGCCTCACATTTAGCACACGATGTTGAAAAGCTTTATAAACAACTTTGATTACAAAATGTTAAGAACCAGTTGTTTTCAGATTGGGCAAGTGGGAATCAATTTGAGACTTGTGTCACTGTGTCATTCTGGTCACAAAGGCTGTCCTGAATTTTAACGATTTCTTAGCCTGCCTCAGTGCTCAGACGCCATCAACTTGACTTCAATTTTCTGGCTGCCTTCTTTGCAGTCTATGATTACTCAGTTTCTGGACCTAGTCTGGCTTCTGCTTGAATTGGCTTCCTTTTGTGATTTGTTCAGTTATCTCAGAGCTTTTCAGGAGGATGGTCAGAAGCCCTTCCCATCACAATATCTCCAGCTGAGGCATCTGTGACTTATCTAAAGGAAACCACAGCTCTTCGTTTGAGTTTGGATTTTCTAGTGCGGGATGCCGCAATCTTGAGTCTAAATACTCAAACACTAAAAAGGCAACGGTAGCTAGCTGGGTTTTTCTTTCTAGTACAAAGCAAAGATTATGGAGTTTGTTTTTTTAAGGGGATTAATATGGGAAAGGATAGGGGAAAAAGGGCTTATATTGTGGAATGAGCTTGAGTAAAGCACTAGGATGCAAGTCTGCAGCATAGAACAGTTGGAAATCTACCCGGCTATAGGTCATGCTCTGCCTTCATCAAAGTTCCAGAGCTGTTAGCATTTCCAGTCCTAATGACTCGATGTGAGTTTTACCAAGGTATATAAAGTAAACTGAAGTCTCAGAACTAGTTTGTAGAGACTAGTTTCTATTAGATGGGTTGTCCCCCAGTCTCTTCAAATCATCAAATCACTTCTAGTAGTCTCATGGCAGAATCTTTGGGGTTTTCTGGATATAAGATCATATCCTAGCACTCTGGGAGGCCAAGGTCGGAGGATAGCTTGAGCTCAGGACTTCTAGACCAGCCTGAGCAAAAGTGAGATCCTGTCTCTACTAAAAATAGAAAAAATTATCCGGGCATCGTGGTGCATACCTGTAGTACCAGCTACTCGGGAGGCTGAGGCAGGAGGATAGCTTGAGCTCTGGAATTTGAGGTTGCTGTGAGCTATGCTGACGCCAGGGCACTCGCTTTTTTGTTAGGTCACATATTGACTTAAGTGGCAATGTTCTCTACTTACCTGAGAAGTAGGAATTTGACCTGGAGGCCTTTCACTGGATCTGCAACCAGGTTTTGGATGTTTAAGCTAGGCTGGACCATAAAAGCTGGTTGTATTTCAAAGAGAGGGGCAATTGACAATTCAACCTGCCTAAGGTTGCTTTTACTTCCACCAAACCAGCAAAGAAGCAATGTATCAAGAATACCAGGTGAGAGGATTACGCTTCCCAAGTTCCCTCCCCTCCCTGTGGAAGCTGTTCATGTATTGATGTTTAATGCTCTCAGCAATGCACACAAAATGCACAGTGCACCGGGTCAGAGGAGCTGAGAAGTGTTGTTTTCCTGACTTTCATGTGAGTGGCTAGAAGTGGAATCACATCAGCCTTCAGAAAAGTTCCTGCTACAATTAGGATTTCTTTGCTCTATTTCTTAATACTTCATCCTGCCTATACAAAACTTCCTTGCAGCAGGCGTGGCCTTGGCCTATGATAGTGCTGATCGAATGTTTGTCAACAGTCAGTTGTTTTCAACATTGGTCTTCAATGTTGGTTTTGCCTAATGTAAACTAATAGAATGGATCATTATTAGCAATAAGTGAGTAAATTTAATCTATCTTTTCATCCTTTTCCAGAATTCCTTCTCCTTCATTCACTTGGGTGGCTTTTGCCCTTGTTTATTCTGGATTCTAGGAGGAAATGGAGATTTTGAAGTAATCAGTAATTTTAAGTATAATAAAAGGGTAGTAATTTCTAGCATAATGTAAGGCTGAAATCACTCATCATAGTTTGAGTAGTTTAGTCATTGAGAAGTCCGATGAGGCTTGACCTTTTGATCAGAACAATTGGTGAATTATTGACAGGCAACTAATCAATCCTAAAACTGGATAGTCATGTCCAAAATATCTCTATGTAGCATTTTATTGTTCCTGGAACATTGTTGTATCTGTAAAGACAGCTATGATTTTGAAGTTTATGGTGATATTTGTGAAAATTAATATGGTTTACACATACCTCTTCAGGAATACATTTTTCATACATTAAAATTTCGTTCTATCTACTTTTATTTTGTTCCTCTCCAATCTGTGCTAATTACATAAAGATGTGATTGGGGAATTTATAGCTATTTAATAATTTAATGCTAACAAGCAACAAGAGATGAAGGATTTTCATGATTCGAATAGCCTAAACTATCCTTAAGAAATTTCTGAACTTCATTATACTTGAAAATTATTGTATTAATTTTGATAAATTTTAAGTATACCTTTTTAATATATTACCACCATCTGGGCTGCTATTCTTTAAGATGAAGAGTGTTCTGATAAGTATTTTGTCTTTAAGAAAAACTAGCAGAGAAACTGAGTATCTGTGATAGAGTCATTGACATGACTGATTGCAGTGTCTCTAAGTAATTAGTTAAGTTATGCTTGTCTCTTTCATTAAAAGCACTATTACACAGGCTGATGCAAAAGATGACTGTGGTAAATGGGTTTTCAGGTCATTTCTGATAAAGTTAAATGTGGTTGTCATTTCAATTGATCATTCTGCATCCTTTCCGGGCTGTCCATCCATCTCTTGGAACAGCCTGTTCAATAGCTCTACAGGAAATAATTTGGGTGATTTTAGAGAAAGTGCATCTTTAGATTAAATGGCTTTGGGTGTTTTTATTTCCTTTCAATATGGATCAGAATATATTTCAAAGAGTATTAATTTCCTGCTTTCTAATTATTGAGTTTCTTTGGGAAATAAATATTTAAATAAATCCCAGATAAACATACAAATTCTTTGAATCTCAAGTGAAACAATTAATTCAACTAACTTTGATCCAGTGTTCACATAACTATACATTTATATTTGATAGATAAAATTATTAATTATTTAGCACAAATTTATAAAATCCTCCTATTATTGAAGCTTGGAATAATACTTTGGGACAGTGTCAGAAAAGTGTTGTTTGATGTAATATTAGTAGCTTAAAAATATATACGGTGATAGACTTAACAAGCATCTTATTTTTATGTTGGGAGAAAGATGCTCAAGAATTAAACTAAGCAATTTCATAAAGAAGGTACATTTGTGTTCTCTAATACAATCAGCTAATGGAAAAACGATAACTAGAGATAAAACAGAAATCTTAATCAAAGGTGTAGAAGAATTATTTGGGGGAAGGGGAAGAATAGGACTGTACATTTACGATAAAAAGGAAGTACGTTAAAAATATCTCAAGCTAGCCAAGAGTCAAAGAATAAAACTGGTAATAATAGCACAGTGTGATAAAGACCATGATTGAGTCCTATAACCCAGTCTAATGAATATCAAAGGAAGTGTTAAGAGACTGTGAGATTGAGTTGAATCTGATAAATATCAACAGGAATTAGTCTCTGCTGCTGTGCTGAGGCTCATGAAAAATGCTAAACACATGCTTAGTTTTTTTAAAACAAAAATTGCAAGGAAAAAAAAATCAGCCCTCTGCTGGGGAAAGTTTGTGAGATTCTAAATTACAGCTAAAAAAGAAAGCAGAGCTGATTCACGTGTTGCTTCCAGCTTCTTCAACAGGGAGAAATGGTTAGAAAACTGGAAGGTGTTTAAACCAACCCTGCGAAATGAAAATTGTAGACTGTGATAGGTGAAGCAAAGTTAAAAAATAAGGGACTGCACAACCAAATTAAATGAGATTAGTCTCCAGAACCGGACAATATGCCTATGGGCACTGAAAGAACTATAATAGAAAATATGTTTTCATTGAAAAACTGTGGAAGGAAAAAGAGGAACAGGATACTGTATAGAACACATGTATTTTCTGATGTCGAGTAAAAGAAATGATCAGATTCTAAAAGCAATAAATAGGTAAGTTGAGGCAATTTTAAAAATTTGTTTCCGAAAAGACCATGTTGATACAAAGTCATATGCAGCAGGAAGGCCTGTTGTCCCAGTGACTGGATGTGCTAGAGGGAGACCACCTTCACCTGTCAGCCCCTTCAGGGACAAACTCAGCTAGCTACACCATACCATGCCTTTCTGAGGATGACTCACATCTAATGACAATGAGGGAGGATATGAATATCTGGCCATTTCTGGGTAATGAGTCAACTCTGACAATCATGCTTTGGAGTCCCCATGAGTCCGGCTGAGGGGGACAAGCCTGCATCACGCTGCCCTTCTCCCTCAATCCTGTTTCCTCCTTCTCCCTTTCGTGTGTATTTGCTCAAACGCAAACTCCAATAGCCATCCTGCACACTGACTCCGTCTCAGAGTCTGCCTCTGAAAGAACCTACCGTGAGAAAACATTTAAAGTATAAAAAGTGATGCCACTTGGCAATTTAAGAAATAGAATATGTATAACCCTTTTCACTGAAGCTCATGCACATTCTATCTTTTCTGAAGTCATTCCCATCTACTGCAGAAGTAATCACCCTCTTATTTGGCTTTTAAACTTATCATTTCCTGGTTTTCCTTTATAGATCTAATCACACATTTCTATTTATAAACATCATGCTTCCTTTCACATATTTTTAAAATTTATATACATAGAATTAGTCTGTTCATAGTATTCTTCATTCTGTTTTTGTTAACTAATGGGGTTGAAGTTGCAAGGAAATGAAAGATGAACTCACAAGGAAACATAGAGACAAGTGAAGAATTCAACATTATCAATGAAGGGCAGAAAGAGAAACACCTTATACTTGAAAAATGCTTAGAACATGTGATTCCCACCATCTGATATGTTCCTTTCTCTTTTCTTTGCCCAACCCAAATATCATCTCTTTTCCCTGAATAGCTTTCCCTAATTCTTCTTGACAGTATTTCTTGCTATCTCCCTAATTGCCATATTGTATTTTATTATGTGACTCCTACCTATCTATTTTACTAAATAGCCAAATAGTACAGTTAGATAAGAATAAGCCTTGCTGAGGCAGAATTTTATAAAAATTCTCTCTACCCTGGATTTCAGAATCCTGGACTCAATTGCCAATTTTCTGTTTGCAACAATGCTTACATGTGTTAATAAACAAATGATAATATCCACAGAATGATTGGGAATGGGATGAGAATTGCATATAATTTCCCAGAGTTAAATAAATTATAAGTTACATCAGAAAAAAACTATAAACACGGTACTTAGTGGATCTGATAAAAATGTTAATTTCCATTCATTAGAGAATTGGATGAAACCATTATCGGGTGAAGTCTTCTGCGGTATCTACTGACCTTCCTCTGTATGTTCCACATGTTCTACAACATGGAGGTCACTTCTTGAATCAGGGTTTCAGACAAGTCTTAGTTTCTCATCTGAGATAGCTTCAAGTTCTCTTTATCAACTTGTATGGACTGTGTTTCTTTAGGTCTTAAAATAGTGTTGCTTCTCTGTTTCTGTGCTATAAAGCATCCCAGCTGTGAATCAGCAATGGAAAAATAGCTGCTGGGTTTAGTGAGACCTGAAAATCTTTTCTGATGACAAAAATATGATGAGTTCCAATATGTTTACTGTGACAGAGCACTCCTTTCTATTTTGTTTCCATGTGGGCTTATACTAACATAATGCCTCACACAGAGCAGTCTCTCAATTTATGTGTGTAAATGCAGTACGAAATGCATGCTCAAGTCATATCTCTCTAAATGTGTGTTTAAATTTATCGTGTAATGCAGATATATTTAACATGACATTCTTGTTACAAAAACTATTTAGATAGTTGAGCCTCATTTCTAATTACTCAGAGTCAACTTGTAATTCCTATTAATGCTCATTGGCTATTAACTATAATTGAGAATTATAAGAATTCTGTGGATAGCAAATGATCTGAAATTAAGGTCCAGAAATCATTCATTGTGAAAAATGGGGACCAACTTTGGTTGTTGAATAAAGAAAACTCCAAAAGATGCTGATAGTTTCCAAGATTTCTCAAGAATCCAAAATGGAGTTGTTAGTTTGAATGAAAATGGCCCCAAGGTAGTGAAAATAAAAGCTTTCATGGGTGTCCTGGTTTGGAAAAAAGATTATAAACATTTTATGCAGCTCAATTGAACATTCCTACATTATCTTCATTGTGTAAATGCACTATTACATAGGCCAATGTTCTGTACTATGTTTCACAATGGGTAATATGCCTATACAGTTCCACATAAATATATTTATACCTAATGCAGGGGATATGGAGGGTTGTGCTATATACGGCTCATAAATCAATACGAAATGAGGCCACATTTATGCACCATTTACAGTGAAGTTTTGTATATTCTGCATCCAAATAATTGCACCTATTATGTTCCATGTTTTAGAGAAAAAAATCACATCTTTTCTGCTGTAGAAAATTGCTTTCTAAGTAGATAACAGATTTTTGAACCAAACATAATATGCAGCCTCAAAGTTAAAGCAATACACTTACATTGCACTTGGATAACCACTAGGACCTCAGAGCATGATAGTTTTATTCAATTTTGTTTCAGACTATTTGTTCATCATTAATCTAAAAATTTATTGTGACCCAACACTTATATCTGCCACAGAATAACTATTAAAAAGTAAAACACCTATATAACAACAATTGATGGAAATATTTACTATAATACATGCATCCAAATTTTAAGACAATACAGATTCTGTACACAAGTAAATTCAAATATTTTCTCTTGCAACTTTCTTGGCTTAAAAATAATTTTTACAAAATAAATGAAGATGTTTTTCTTTCTTGGTCCCATAGCTGGTATTTTAAAAAGTCAATCAGCCCAGCTGAGGGTTTGATTAGTTTAAGTAGATCAAGCTTTGGCAACTCAATGCAGTTGTAATTCTGTTCCTTGAGCTTAGAGCGCTTTTTAATATGATCATTCCTTGTAGGTTATAATTTTGCACCTATGTATTTTAAATGAAAAAATGGCATTAGCAATGAGACACTAGATAAGTGAAGCCAAATGATAAATGTTCTCAGCGTTATTTGCAGAATTATGTGGGTATTTAGAGAGGATAGGGAAGAATTATATTTATTTTGAGAAGAGAATATACATATATTGCATGAATATATATACATATATTGCATGAGATTTAAAGAAATTTTAAGCATAAATCTATTTATAGGAGCTGTCCATGGTCTAGCGTCTCTGAAGCAAAGTCGATAGACTATGTAAGGGGAAATCCCTTGGGCTAGGTCAGGGAAAGAAAAGGCTTCACTTCTTCCAGTTTATGTCCAAAGTGCCCATAGACAATGCTAGAAGCAAAGAGGTCACTGGGTAAGAAATAAAACCGTTCTAAGAGACATATATTATTAGGTGATTTCTGGGCAGAATGTATAAGAAGAAAAAAGCTCTTTGAATCATCTCATGTTTGACTTTTTTCTTACCTTCTTTTCTTCATTTCTATCTTCTTTTTGCATTTTTCTTCTCTATTAGAAAAATTTCAAAAGTACCTTCTTCTTCTCTTCTCTTCTTGTCTGACCCCTGAGGAAATGAAATACCTCATTGGACGTTTGAGCTGAATTTGATCTAAACAATGTCTTAATTTCCAGGGTGACAATATTCTTCTGATCTTTCTTTCTTGGATGTTGTGGTTTACTTAAAGAAATTCTTCTCAGTAAATCCTTTGTGATTTTAAACTATTTTTACCATGGCCTACCTCTACTCAGTTAATGTTCTTTCCACCTGCAACCAAAATTATTCAAAATGGACACATTTAATTGTCTTTCACTCTATTTCTACATGTCTAATTTGATTGTTTTTTTTTTCCATTATTCTATTCAGTTCGATAATCCACAATGAGATACTGCCTCTTAGGTCTCACAGGTTGTCTCAGTATTGCTTTGTTCTTCTAACGTTAATATCTTTAAAACTCATATTTACAGTATGATTTCTTCTGTCTTATAGAGAAAAGATTTCAGGATTGTATCCATAGTATAAATATCAGCAATTTTTTTAAAATTCAGAGCCATGTTTTAGCTAGAATCTGACTTAGCAAACTGGTTGGATGGCCTAGGCCATTTTCATGTGGTTTGCAGCTATAACCCTCTCTGCTCACTACAGAGGCCTGGTTGGATGGGCTCCATGTTTTGGATAAAGATTGAAATGGAATCTTTGGTAATTCTGAGTATGAAATCAATGTTTTTACATAATATATTCCAAGATATTTGGGAACTGCTGTGCAGGTTTTGTTCCAGTTTCAAAGCACATTTGTATTTCTTTTGTTCTATTTATTAAGCCGTTTTTCCAAATAAATGATTTATTTCTGAATATATATATTTCATATTTTCAAAAAATATATTTATAATATCTCTCAGTATATCTTTAAGCACCTTTGCCAGTATTCTCAGGATTCTTTCTTCTTTTAATTATTTTTATCACAGTCTACCTCTATTCATATATCCTTATATCTATCTTCCCCAAGTGGAATGGAGTATGCTGTATTTCTTTACATGGTTTGGATTTTAGCACTGGAGAAAGAGAATATTCTATGTTGTAATCTTTCCTGTATCATGAACACTGCTCTATTATTGACAAAAGATTCATTATTGATTTTATATGAGCTGGAAATCATCAATCAATCTGAAAATAGCAGAGCCTCAGCTCCAATTATGAAAAAAACATATCTTTTTTTAAACTAAGAACATCTAAATCTATTTTATGTTAATTGCATTTTGCATAAGAATTATAGTGTATTATTAATGAAGCAAAGAAAAAATAAAACTAGCCCTGACTGCATTTAGATTTTGAGGAAAGAAAGATGTTGGCATTTTTGTGAGGTGGAGTGGAGTGCTTAATCTGATACTGCTGCTTCTCTCTACTTAACACCGTACTCAGAGAGCCAGGTTCAACATTTGACTGCCACCAGTATGGGCGTGGCTAAGTCACTGGCCTTCTCTGGATCTCAGATTCCCAACCTGTAAAATTTTGGAAGTGAAAACATACAGGTGTCTTTCTAACCCTAACATTCTGCCTTTCTGTTGTTGGCCTGAAATATATACACATATACATGCATACATGCCTGCATACATATACACTCACATATACATAAATATATATGCAATATATGTGTATAGATACATACATAGAATTTATTTTTCTGCAGAAATGCAAAAAAATTGTCTTTGAGATGTTTTGAACTTTTGGATAATAAATGTTTGTGCTGATGTGATTCTAGTCTATTGGGTACATTTTCTAGCTGTTCTTGGCTTGCTGGGTTCAGGTTTCCATTGGATCTTCTGGCACTAAAGTAGTTAGAGGAAGCTTCATGGCAGAAATGGGGCCTGTATCTTAAAAGGAGAAGAGGATATGACTTGATAGAGCAGAGGATACAAGGCAGTCCTAGCTTAGAAGAAGAAAGCCCAGCATTAAAATTTATTACAGCACATCTTGAGGATGAATGGAGGCTGCTTTAAATGAATGAAGTTGTTTTCATTTGGAAATAGGTGCAGATAAATTTAGACTACAGAGTCCTTTAAGAGCAGTCAGCATTAAATAGTTTGCAGGAAGCAGGGCCTGCCGTTGAGTGGTTTTGGATAGGTTGGTTTAATGATTAAATTGAAGTTTGGGAATGATTATTCCAGCAGTGAATGGTACGCAGTCTAGATCTGAGACACCAAGATTGACAGACAGGAGATCAGTGGGAAGCAGTTATAGTAATCTAAATAGGAAGTGACAAGAGCCTATATCACAATGGTGACATGGAAAATGAAAAAGAATGAGTATATCTGAGATAGATGGCAAATGAGTAACTGACAGCACTTGATCATGCTTCCACTCCTCCCAATATCCAAAAATATCACATATATTTTTGGCCAGGGAGTTTGAGCTAATGATGTTGTCACAGTTTGACAGCAGATGTGAAAAGTAGAAGTCTCAGAGAAGCTGAAGATTTTAGTTTTCAGCTAAGTTTATGTTTTTTTAGGTTGGGAAATTCAAAATATCCTAAAGGCACTCTAAATTAAAAGTGAGATGTGAGATGTCAGGTGAGTTGATGTTGATCAGGGAGCCTTCTCTACATAGGAGGTAATTGAAACCAAAAACATGTGAACTGGCTCTCACTGAAAGGTGTTTCTAATTAGGCTTTTTACTCTTCAGTATACAAACCTGGACATTTTTACCAGTTTTAGGTAAAGTTTAAAAAAATATCAATTTCACCTTTATTTTTCTCTCTTTTACCTTTAAGTACAAATGCAAATATTTTCTTCTTCAGTCACAAGAACAAATTTAGAATAGGTTTTCAGTGCCTACTGCCAAGTAATGACAATATTCACCAAAGGAATTTTATATTCATTAGCAATTCCATTTGATATCCAAAATTTCAACAAAAGAAAAATTATACCCTTGTTTGTTCAAGCTTAAGACTTTTGAACATTCAGAACTACTATGGAAAAGAAAAGCAGCCAAATAACTCTTGGTATTTATTTTCTAAAAAAATAGATTTGATTTCATTTTTTTTCTTTCTTTGTATGACTGTAAGTATCATTTTGTTTAATTTTAGGAGAGGCAAGGATTTTTGCTACACATTGAGAGTGCGGTTGTAGATAGAGAAATATTTGTTTTCGTATTTTCTTTCCCTATAATGTTTGCTAGAGTGTATGTGAACATTCTACCTGGAATAAAGATAATCATTTTTGAAAAAGGGTGGATTAAATTGATTCGGTTCAAATAATACTAACCATGGAGAATTTAATAAATAGTGAGACAAGTAAATATTACTATAGTTTTAAAAATAAAAATTGAATATTGTCCTATGCACAACCTCAGATAAAATCTTATAAATTAATTTGTTGGGAAAAGACTCAGAGATTAGGGCAATAAGGAATCTGTGACTCACAGACAGATGTTCTCTGTCAGCTATGGCTACACTAACACTGATGTTTCTACTGGTTTTCCATCAATTTTAAGAAAATGTAAAGAATAAAACTAACTATGGATACTATTCTAGAAAGCTTTCCTATTTTAATTTCTTTATAAATGTAAGATTTACTAGCCCTACCTGAACTATTGAATCATGAGATATTTTATTTTATGGGGGTATTCAATACATTAAATATGATCCTAGACAAGGAAAGAGTTTTAAATTAGTCAACATGATTATGTTTCTTACAAGTCAATTAGCAATAATTCAGTATTTCAAAATCCACGTCTTAGTTTTAGCTGGACCATTAACTAGTCATCTGAAATTGGGCAAGTGAATTTATCACTCAGGAGCTCAGTTTGAAGAGTAATATTTATTCCCATAGATTTTTAAAGGAAATAAAACCAATTCATATATATAAAATGACTGTGAAAACACTAATTGCTTTGTGAATATGTTACTAAGATAATTATAATTTTATTATTTGACTCTTGGAAGAGTCTATATCATATATTTTACTTTTAAGTTAGGGGTAAAATGTTAAGCTTGCTAAGTGATTTCTGAGGTCTGTGGCATGGAGTTATATTATGCTGTATTATTATGTCATTTTTTACATAATACATGTAGTTGTACCGGATTAATCTCAATCATTCTTTATGTAACTGTTACTTAGCAAGTGAACTTGAGCTATCTCTATTTAAAGTCTCTAGTAATTCTTTTCCTTCAGAAATCACACACACACACACACACACACACACACACATCTCTTCTGGATTTTATACTAAAAATGCATAGATTTTGGACTGAAATTCAGTTGTAATAGACAAAATTTGCTATTTAGAGACTATGTGATTACCCACAGATTGCTTTGAGTTTTTATGTTTGAAATGGAAACAATACTACCTTGGTAAGATGGTCAATGTCAGGATTAAATGGGATAAGGAGCAGAAAGTCAGGAATGCACTGCCCTAGTAGGAGGTATTGAATGACTGTGTATGTGTCCCCCAACATCCTCCACAAACACACACAGCCCTGCGTAAAACAAAATCAGCACTGAATGTAAGAGCCCCAGAAAGATTACGTGGTAGGACGAGTTAACTCTTACTCATTTGTAACTCTGCTGGAGAGTTTGTTTGGCAGTTAGATAGGAAAGCGTCCCGGGTAAGAAACGAGTTTGAGGCAGTTTTATGGCAGAGCATGGAGATTTAGTCCAAGTCTTGGAATTTTCTTTCTTCATTCCTGTCTCATCAATGAATTCCCCCAAAGGCTCACTCCAAGGCTGAGAGAAAAGGAGAAACGAAAAGAATACGTGGAAACACAAAAGGAATGGACAAGGTAAGAGGAATGCAGGAAGCAAAGACTGAGCAAGCAGAAAGGAGGAGTGAGAACGAGGAATAAAATCCCAGGAGAGGGTGATTGATACTTAACAGCGCTAAGTGAGTTCTAAGCTGCTTTGACATTTTTGCCTCCTGGATGCAAACATCCTCTGAGCTGGGCTCTTTGATTTGGTTTCTTTTTTTTTTTGAGACAGAGTCTCACTCTGTTGCTGGGGCTAGAGTGCCGTGGCCTCAGCCTAGCTCACAGCAACCTCAAACTCTTGGGCTCAAGCAATCCTCCTGCCTCAGCCTCCCGAGTAGCTGGGACTACAGGCATGCGCCACCACGCCCGGCTAATTTTTTGTATATATTTTTAGTTGGTCAATTAATTTGTTTCCATTTTTAGTAGAGACGGGGTCTTGCTGTTGCTTAGGCTAGTTTCGTACTCCTGACCTTGAGCAATCCGCCAGCCTCAGCCTCCCAGAGTGCTAGGATTACAGGCGTGAGCCACCGCGCCCAGCCTAATTTGGTTTCTGCTCAGTAATGGGCTTTGTCATGAATCTAGGTATTAGCGCCATATGTGAAAAGAAAGAGCTCATTTGACTAAATATTCTTTTAATTCTCCACAGTAATGAATCGTCTAAGCACCACATCCAGTATCCACCACCTAACGGTATGCTTGGCTTCTCTTCCTTCAAGTACAGAAATGCAGATGGCCAACCCCTCCCTCATCCAGAAACACACACACACACACACACACACACACACGCACGCAGGCACCCAGGGCAAATATTAAACACATTAATGAATAAATAGTAGAGAACCATAGAGGTTCATGGATGGTTAGGGACATTTGAAAAGTGAAAGTTCAGAGGGTTTAAGTAATTTCACGGGGTTTTCTATTAACATATAGCTTAAAGTTGTCTTTTTGTTTTCAGTTAATGTAGTTATGTGATATATGAATTAAAGAAGGGGTCCCCGTCTTGATCTGTAACAACCAGCACCGTTTATTGAAGGTAGACTCATTCCTTTCACTGTTCTTTGCTCAAAACAATACTTCTTTTTGCTTTTTTAGTATTCCAGCAGGAATTTATACAAATAAAAACCTCATAAGTCTAATATATATTTTTTTCTAGGAGGAAAAAGTAAATAGGAAGTTTACACACTAACAAAAACTTATTTCTGAATAGCAGATGCTAGGATCTGACAAGTTGTGCTTAGTGAGACTCTCAGGATTCTACACTCCCATCTGTTCCTAGGAGAACAGCCCAACTTACTCACCTTTGGTTTTGAATGGAGGCCGGAGGATGTTACTCATCATTGCTTTTAGAACAAAACCTTTCCTTGGAAAGATGTCATATTACTATTACTATGGCAACAGATGACCTATAAAGATGAGTTATATATTATTTGTTCTTCTGTTCAATAAATATATCCCATAATTCATCAGGAAAAAGGTTTAATAGAATCAGTTCTGTATATTGACATTTCTTTTTCTTAAGCTCTGTTTGATAATAAATATTTGTCCCATTGAAATGTTTAATTTAAGTGCATTTTATATAAGTTGTATCACTTAAATTTAAAATAGTTTTATGTATTTAAAACAGTTGTTTTATTCTAAAAATAATATTTGCATGGTAAATAAAATTATACCTATGCTAAACAGCATAAAGAGAAAAAGAGAACCCCTTCCCTACTCTATTTCTCAGTGCTTAAGCATATAATGAACAATTAATTTGTGAGCAATTAAATTTATCAACATTATAAACAAATAACTTTATATACTTTCTAAACATAAGATCAACAATTAGCTTTATAAACCAACAACAACAACAAAACTCCTTTAAGTATTTTTAGATGATGCAATTAAATGGGTAGAAATCATACCACCATATATTTTAGACAAGAAAGTTGTGTTCATTTAAATGTCACCATCTGGGATTGAAGTGATGAATATACTTACAGCAAATAATTTTACAGAATCATTATCTGTAGCCACACCACCCTGAATGTGCCTGATCTCATCTGATCTCAGAAGCTAAGCAGGGTCGGGCCTTGTTAGTACTTGGAAGGAAGAATCATGGCTTGCTACCTAAACTTCAATCTGTGAAAATAATTTCCAAAATAGATAAATCTAATATATGAGGGAATATAAAATGCAGAAGAGTAAATTTGTGAAAAACATTGTAAATAGGAGAATGAAAATAGTTTGGATGGTAGACAAAGGCAAAGAGAAGAATTTGTTAGCAAGAGAAAAGAATGATTTGCTTATAGGTAACCAATCCCATGTCTTTATAAAGATAGCTATGATTTCAATAAGTTGCTGGAGACAAAAAAAATACATAGACATGCACACAAACACACAAAGAATGTTCAACTTCTACTCTGCCTCTAGACCTCTGAAGAACATAGTTGTCTATGGTGATCTGTTCATAAAAAGGATGGTGCCCCTTTGAAGACATTCTGTGTCCCAGGCTGCAGAATGCAAGCTCTCACTGTCAATTAGACAAATACTAATGCTTTCACATTTTTTTTGTGTGTGATTGTAAAGCAATTTCTTAGAACTTGGGTATATTAATGAAATTATTTTTTGAAACCTCAAAGTTAAAGGATAGATCTAAAAATCTAGTGACTGTACCAAAATCTAATCAGAATGCCCTAACCTGAAACTGTCAACCACTAGTTAAAAGGTTTATAAACTCCTTCCTGTCACCTACATACATTAACAAATATTCTTGAAACATAAATGAGTACACTGCATCTTTATTATATCTCCCTGCTAACTTTCCCTTTTTTGGTTCTTGTTAACCAGTCCTACTGAACACTTTCTTTACCTTTTACACATTTTTAACATTTGGAGAAATGTTTGGTAATATCGGTACATCCACAATGTATTTTCTAAGGCAATATAGTGTAGTGCCTCTGGACTCAGATAGATCTGAAGTTTAATGCCACATTAAACCACTTACACGACCTTTGGCAAGTTACTCACTCTCTTTTATCTTCAATTTCCTCAGATGTAAAATGGTTATAATAAAATCATTTACTGCATAGTGTTTTTGTGACAATTGAACTAGACAATATTGTAAAGCACTTAGCACGATTTCTAGGACATAATAATTGCTCAGTAAATGTATTCCTCCTCCCCCTCATCATCATCATTGTAATTATTATGGTTATTTTAACCATTATTCAGATTCTATTGGGGAATTGAAGCGCTGCAGAAAAATATATGCAGTGATTTTCCACTGTTGCTTGGAGTAACAGATTTATGAAATTAATTATCCTTTGACTCCTGTGCTGACACTATATTATCACTGTAGTCATTTTTGACTGGAACTAGACTCTTAAATATAGCCAAGATCCAATGGGCTACATCATAAGAAAAAGTAGAAGTGGGGGGTGTGCCTTGTAGAGATGGACAAGTACACTGATTTATTTGACTTTGACTTTGAATAGAGGTGAAACTCCACCTAGAATTTATTGTACCGTGTCCCAGATGGATAGTGCCCTCAGAAGCATGTCTGGTGCAAACACAAATCCTCTGTGGAGGGAATCACCTTCAATCTAGACTTCAAAGAATGCCATATATAAACTTCAAGTTATCATGAGCAAAACAATAGATAATAAAAACATAATAATAACTTAAAAGCATACAGGAATGCAAACAAAATTAAGAGTTGGCCAGAGCAGCAAAGACAAGATTCCAATCGAGAATCCTAGTGGGTGCTTCGTGGAAATTGACCAGCTAACTCTAAGACTTACATGGAAAGACCTAAGAATATGAATAAGTTAAAAAATACTTCCGTAAAATAAAAGTTAAAATAAGAAATGGAGACTTTCTGGATTGAAAAGTACTTGTGAGGAAAATGTAAATTAGGTAACACATATATATTTATATATAAATATAAAACATGTTGGTTATACACAATTTTATACTCTTTATGTGCATGTGTGTAAAGGGACAAGCGTGTGTACATATATGTGTATGTTTGTGCATGTGTAAACACAGACGTACATTCACAAATACATTTGTTTTAATATGAGAAGGATATAATAGGATATAATATATTCATGGTTAGGAAATAAGAATTATTTTTAGTAATGAAAATAATGTGCATAAACATCTAAATTATGAAAATGCTTCTCATTTATTGTATCTTTGATGCAATATTTTTCATTTACCACCTGAAAATTTTCAAAAATAGATTTGAGTACAGAACAGTGAATAACATATATTACTGCATATTTACGCATATGTATTATTTCACTATTTTACAGTTAATGAAATGAGGACCACATAGATTGTAACAGGAAGAGCTAAAAAAACAGGTTTCTAACCCAGATCTTATTTTTAAAGCATGTTTTCTTGTATTTTAGAATTTTGGAAAATCATAATATCAATATGACCTTTTTAAAAAATTTAGTTTATAGGTAATTCTAAGAATAAGAAATTGTTACCATATACATTTTCTTATATAAAGTAATTTCTGTTAGTTGGTTGGACCCCAGCAGAAGGGTGCTTGACAAGTCTTTGCATTATGCCTATTGGAACATGAGCACTTCTCAATCTATGCAAAGGGTATTGGTTGGCACACAGGTAAGCTATTCTGCCAGGCCAAAATTATAATAGATGAAGTACTGGCATAATAGCACAGAGGTTACATTCAAGAAACCTAAATGAATAAATCCCTCTGCCAGAGTCAACTCTGATACTATTCATATAGGGTCACCATTTGGCACAATATACAGTCATACACCTCATAATGGCATTTTGTTCTATGATGAACCACATGTATGACAGTGGTCCCATGAGATTATAATGGAGCTAAGAAATTCCTATCACCTAGTGACATCGTAGCCATTGTAACATCATAGTACAATGTATTATTCATGTATTTGTGATGATGCTGGTGTAAACAAACCTACTGTGCTGCCAATCGTATAAAAGTATAACACATACAATTATGTACAGTACATAATACTTGATAATAAATGACTATATTAATCTCTTATGTATTCACTATACTATACTTTTTATTATTATTTTAGAGTGTACTCCTTCTAATACAAAAATAACAAAGTTAAACTGTAAAACAGTCTCAGGCAGGTCCTTCCGGAGGTAATCCAGAAGAAGACATTGTTATCACAGAAGATGACAGATCCATGTGTGTTACTGCCTCTGAAGGCCTTCCAGTGGGACATTTGAAGGTAGAAAAGAGTGATATCGATGATCCTGACTCTATTCAGGCGCCCTCAAACTACGGCCCGCAGGCCACATGCGGCCTGCCCAGGATATTTATCCAGCCCACCGGGTGTTTTTGCCGCTGCTGCCGGTCCTGTTTAGCAGCCGACTCGTCCCAGGCCCACAGTGCGCACTCTGCAAAGGTCTGAGGGACAGTGAACTGGCCCCCTGTTTAAAAAGCTTGAGGACCCCTGCATGTAGGCCTAGGCTGATGTGTGTGTTTGTGTCTTAGGTTTTTTTTTTTTTAATTATTTTGGTTAAATATACATATATAATTTACCAACTTTCCCATTTAAAGTGTACAGATTAGTAGTAACAAATAAATTTATATTCATTTTTCCCTTTCTGTTCTCATTCCACTCCCCTTCCTGACCTCTAGTAGCCACCAATCTAGTCTTCATTTTCATGAGATCCACATTTTTTAGTTGCCATATATGAGTGAGAATATGCCATATTTGTCTTTCTGTGGTTGGCTTATTTCACTTAACTTAATAGACTCTAGTTCCATCCATGTTACTGCAGATGACAGGATTTCAGTCTTTTATTATGGCTGAATAATATTCCATTGTGTGTGTGTGTGTGTATATATATATATATATCTCACATTTTCTTCATCCATTGATGAACACTTAGGTTAATTCCATATTTTGGCTGTTGTGAGTAGTACTGCAATAAACATGGGGGTACAGATATCTCTTTGATATCTTGATTTCCTTTCTTTTAGATATATACCCAAAAGTGAGATTGTTGGATCATATGGAAGTTCTATTGTTAGTTTTTTTTTTCAGGAAATTTCATATTTTTCTCCATAGTGACTATATTAATTTATATGCCCAAGTATTTGCATTTTTTCCCCTATTGAATTGTTTGAGCTTCTTATATATTCCAGTTATTAAACCCTTGTAGGATGGATAGTTTGCAAATATTTTCTCCCATTCTGTGGATTGTCTATTCACTTTGTTGATTATTTCCTTTGATGTGCAAAAGCTTTTTAGCTTGATGTGATCCCAATTGTTTGTTTTAGCTTTGGTTGCCAGTGCTTTTGAGGTCTTAACACAAGAAATCTTTGCTGAGACCAATGTCCTGGAGCATTTCCCCAATGTTTCTTCTAGTAGTTTCATAGCTTCAAGTCTTAGATTCTAATCCATTTTGTTTTAATTTTTGTGGATATGAGAGCAAGAGGTCTAGTTTCATTCTTCTGCATACAGTTATCTAGTTTCATAGCAGCATTTATTGAAAAGACCATCCTTTGCCCATTGTAAGTTCTTGGTGCCTTTGTGGAAGATGGGTTGGTTGTAGGTGTGTGGATTTGTATCTGGGTGGTCTATTCTGTTCTGTTGGTCTATTTGTCTGTTTTTTTTGCCAGTAGCATGCTGTTTTAGTTATTATACCTTTGTAGTAAATTTTGAAGTCAGGTCATGGGATACCTCCAAGATTGCTTTAGCTATTTGGGGTCTTTTGTGGTTTCATATAAATATTAGAAATTTTTTTCTATTTCTGTGAAGAATGTAATTGATATTTTGATAGGGATTGTGTTGAATCTGTAAATTGTGTCTTAGTTTTTAACAAAAATGTTTGATAAGTTAAAAATAGCAAAAAGTTTATAGAATAAGGATATAAAGAAAGAAAATATTTTTGTATAGTTGTGTAATGTGTTTGTGTTATAATCTGAGTATTGTCACAAAAGAGTCCAAAAATTTAAAAACATTGAAGTTTACAAAGTAAAAATGTGGAAATAAGCTAATGTTAATTAAGTATTGAAAAAAGAAACTTTTAAAAATAAATTTTAGTGTAACCTAAGTGTACAGTGTCTATAAAGTCTACAATAGTGTACAATAATGTCCCAGGCTTTCATATTCACACACTACTCACTCCCTGACTCACTCAGAGCAACTGCCAGTCCTGCTAGCTCCATTCATGTCAATTTCCCTATACAGGTGTACTGTTGTTTTTTAATCTTTTATATCTTCTATTTATTGGACCTCTTCTATGTTTAGATATGCAAATACTTACCATTGTGTTACAGTTTCCTATAGTTTTCGGTACAGTACCATGCTGTACAGGTTTGTAGCTTTGGAACAATAGGTTATACTCTATACTTTAAGTGTGTAATAGGCTGCACCATATAGGTTTGTGAAAGTACACTCTGTGATGTTCCCACAATGATGAAATGGCCTAACAACGCATTTCTCAGAAAGTATCAGAATGTATCACCATCATTAAGTGGCACTTGACTGTAGTTGAGCCTACCAAAATTTGGGGCATAAAATCTTTATTGTCACCTAGAAAATATCCTAGTGGACAAGCTTGAATTTTATATGAAACTAATATTATAAAAGAAATAGCGTTTAGCATCTACCTTTGTGTGTGAAATTTTTGTCTTGAATTTTTCTGTTTACATTCATCAGATTTTCAGGATAACATAATATTCACTTTATCGTGGTAGACACGGGATTCTCTGCATGTTGTATAAGTTTTATATAGTCACAAAAGAGTTGGTGAATCCTTTTCATAAGGATGAAAATAGGAGTGGATAAAAAAGACACTGTACTAATAAAAAATGTCTTTGTATCAGTTCAAAAATATCAGAAAAGAAATACATGTTTGCTGTGAAACCACATTTGTTTTGACTTTTGGAAGGTAGATACTTTGTTTAAAGCTAAGTTGCTCTTATCACTACACTCCATGGATAGAGATTAATTGTAGCACGTATCTTCTTGACCCTTTGTTAATGATTCTTTAGACTGCAAGTTAGAGCATTACATTTCTCTCCCACTCTTATATATTCTTATTTTTAAGGTACAATTTTTCATCTAATCATTTCCTTTTTTTTTTTTTTTTAGTGTTGGTCCAAAAGTCATAGATTAGTTTAGAAATTGATCACATAGGTAAGAATACAATGGAAAAAGGGGGAAAGCAGCTCTTACTAATAGCATTATGATAATGTGTGTATGTATGAGAAGGACAAAGAGAGCTAGTTTTTCTCTGATTTTGCCAGGTGACCTTACTAATGGTAGTAATTATCCTCTTTTGTTGGCTTTAGGCTTTTCTGATCTTGTAAAGCTATGACAAAACTGGAAAAGTAACTGCTAATTGCTAATTCTTTTGTAGTGTTGGAAAGTACAGTGTGGCAATGTTTAAGATAATAAAACAGAAAATGGAAAAAAATCACCATCTTTAAGCAGCCTTCATGAGCCGCTTGTTCATAGGGGGATGTCATGACAGACGGGCAGCCTGGAAGGGAGGATGTAAGATGTGATAATGACCTGTGATATGTCCTGTGTCCTTATTCTGTCCCAGTCAATGTTCACAGTAACTCTAAGAAATGTGCATAATTATTCTCATTTAGAGATGAGGAAAGTCAGATCAAAAGTATATCAAATTCCATGCCATACCCTTAATGGCGAGTGATCATGCTGGGATTTGACTTGGATGGGTCTGATTCCTGAACACATGCTCTCTCCTTCATGTTTCCTGCTATGATGGGGTGCTTGTCCCTTTGAAAGATGGCAATTCCCAGATAACTTTCCAGTATAGACAGAAAAGATAATCCCATGAAGCTTCTTTGAATAATTAATATAGAATATTTGTAATAAATAGATTTTCATCTTCATAAAAATATGCATTGCAAATTTAAGTTTGCACTTTTTTCTCCATATCAGTTACTATTAAGTTCACTACAAAAGAACCAAAACAGTCCCCAAATGGCAGCAGTCTTAAACAAGATAAAAATCTGCTTCTGTCTATTTAAGAAGTGTGGAGATAATCATGCTTGGGATGGTATTGTGCTATAAAGTGTTGGGGACACGAGTGCCTTCTACCTTCTCCTGTGGGTTGTATAGTCTAAAAGAGGAGAAGTGTGTTTTGGGGTGAGGTTGCCTCTGGCTGCCACAGTGTTAAGTTCATTAGGAGAAATTCCGGTGGGTCAGGGAGGGTCACCAGCTCACCATTGGCCAGTCACTGAGATAATGGAAATCATGGAGAATCAGAGAGCTAGAAGAAGCCTGTTGTGGGAAGTTTTACTATGATAAATGTGACAAGTCTGGGAGCACGTTTAATTGCCTGGACAATCTGGAGAGCTGGAGGCATATTCTTTTGGGAGAGCCAAGAGAGGTGCTTGACAGATGGGACTTTGCCTCCAGCCTCAGAGAATCAAAAGGCTCCTGTCTCATTTTTCCACATCTGTTCTTGGCTTCCTAAATATTACTCTTCTATGTATTCCCCTCACCTAGGTGCCAAGTGTTTTCTCTGAGAAAACATTGCATGTCTTCCAGCTGTACTGTAACTTTACACTGTGACTTGAATTTAACACAATTTTATTGCAGATGAAAATGAAGAGGCTCTCAGATGTCTCTATCATGCATGCGTTCCCGAATGACATTCTTAAACTTAGAATGATATTTTTCTTTAGAGAATGAGGTTTCCTAGGACCCCACATCCTCTTCAATTAAATATTAATAAATATAAATCATGATCTCATTGAAATAAGTTGTTGATTCATTTCTCCCCTATTAGAAGATAACAAAAGCTGATTATGATAGACTGGAATGCAAATTCTAAGTTGTTTCAGAGCCAAACAATGATTGATACATAATTTTATTAGAAATGTTATACTAATGCCCGGTTTATTCTAGACAGGCATGAATGGATTTATTTATAAGTAGAGAGGTTAGTTTAATGGAGGCATTTAAAGGATTTCTGAAAGTACCCAATAAACAAAAATGCTAAATATATTTTGCAAATATATTTCTTGTCATTGACAAACTTCTCTTTTAAAATGGAAAAGTGTAATGTTCTCCTAAGGCATCTCTGCTTATCTCTTACTAGAGTGATTTACAACCTAATGCTAATGTTTTTAATTTCTTTAACAAACAGGTTAGGTAAGTTACATTTGAGAGAAAAAAGTGAGAGAGGAAGAGGGACTTGGTGATCAGTTTTCCCAACAGCAAACTGAAAAAAGAAACTGAGATGGTTGACACGTGTAATATTTTAGAAAATTCGGAATACATCATCATCAAAATGCCTGGGGTGGGAAGACTCAAGCAGTGCACCAAAGTAGAGGTAGTATACTAAAAAGGAAAGGAGTGAATGAAGTTAGGTTAATAGGCACTTGGCACTTAAAGAAAGGTGGTGAGATAGAAACAAGGGGAAGTATGCAAGAGGCTCAGTTCAACCTGCAAACTCACAGTCTTCCCTGCAGTCAGCCCTGCTTTAGCTACAGTCCTTCGCTCTACCAGCGGAGCTATCAAAGGGACACGCAGCTCTGCTTTAAAGGAGGGGTAGAGGGGCCAGATGCAGTGGCTCACACCTGTAATCCCAGCACTCTGGGAGGCAGAGGTGGGAGGATTGCTTGAGCTCAGGAGTTCGAGACCAGCCTGAGCAAGAGTGAGACCCTGTCTCTAAAAAAAAATAAATAAATAAATAAAGGAGGGGTAGAGGTCTGGGGAGACAGAAAGACACAAACAAATCTGTGAGGGACATGAAAGGTTAATACAATTGCACTCATTAGTGATCAGAGATTTTTCAACAAGTTTAAGAAGTGTTAACAAAAGACTTATGACTAAAATAAAACTCGTCTCTCCAGATGTCTTTCCTTCAAATATCTGAATCCGTTAATTTTGAAAATTTGGAGCACATCATGATTTCTTCCCCTCAAATTGTGGAGTTTGTCCTTTTCTTTCTTCAATGTCTTTCACAGATGGGGAATTTCCACTGCCCTGGCAGAAATTTGCAACAGAATTTTCTCCCTCCCTCTGTCCCTCTTTCCAGTCTTTCCTTCCTTCCCTCCCATCATCCATCCATCCATCCCTCCCTCCCTCCCTCCCTCCCTTCCTTCCTTCCTTCCTTCCTTCCTTCCTTCCTTCCTTCCTTCCTTCTTTTTGCTTTAGTATGTGTATTTGTTAGAAGTAAATTATAATGGGATCTCATTACATCAGATTTATTAGATACATCATAAATTACGTTTATTGAAAGAAGTAAAATTGTGTTAAGTTAGGGCTCTGTAGGGATATGTGAGATGCATAGTCATTTTCAAACTAAGTCCTCTGTTTTATTAGAAGTACACTACCATAAAAACTGCCCAGCTGGTTCTCCCACCTTCCTTTCTTCCTTCAACCATGCATACTGCTACCTAATGAAACTCTCTTTAAAAAGAAGTTTTGGGCATGTTTTAGAAAAAGAGATGTTTTCCCAAGAGAAATCTTACTAGGGACATGGAATCATTAGAGATTTAAATTTGAGCAGCTGTGCACCAGCACAGCAGAAAGGAGTGAAGCCACACCTATTTCAAATCTCTGAAGTTACCATCTCTCTCAGTAGTTATGGGCTATTTCCCCAGATCTGGGTTTTAATTACTGCTGCCCAACAAGAGTTCTTCCTTGAGTAATTCTTAGCTCAAAATTCTTTAGCATCTCATCATGGCCTTCAGGATCTTTTTTTCTTTCTTGATTATGTTAAAGGACTGTGTTGGAAAAAAACAGGAAATTAAGAAGAAAAATATATTTTTTAACTCCTATAACAAAAACTGAATACTTTTCTGACTGCTCTTTAGTAGTAATAACAATGTGTACAGTTTATGTGAAATGCTATAGGATGAAAATAATTTTTACTTTATTCCTGTATCAGAACTCTGTGTAACACCCCACAGATTTCAATAATCATTATTTGTTTCTATTCAGCAAATATTTACTGAACACCTACTATATTTTGGGCACTGTTTTAAGCACTAGGGAACAATAAAGCAGTGAATAATACAGACATGTCTGTCCTCATGAAGCTTACATTCTAGAGGAATAAAAAGGCTCTATACAAGATAAATAAGAAAAATATAGACTGTGATAGGTAGTGGTAAGTACTAAAGAAAAAAAAATCACAGAAGGGAGATATGAGATGTTATGGGTAGAGGTGTAGATAGAGTGGCCAAAGTATGGCTTGCTGATGTGGAACTATTAAAGAAAGAGCAATGAAAGTTTGTTGAATGAAAAAGATATGTAAAAAACCCCAGCAAGACATTTAGGTGCAGAATTCAATTTAAAATTTTACTTATGTAGCACCTGCTGTACGTAAAGCTCTCTATGATCCATTAGGAAAATACTAAAAAGAGCGTTTGCACTTAACATATAAATATTTTAATACATAATTGATCACTTTAGGTAAAAATTGATTTGTATTTTGGGAATTCCCTTTAAATTGCTGAAGTCACTATGGAATTTTAAATAGTTCACTTACCTTGCTGGACCATAGCATCCACTTTAAAATGAGGATATTCAAGTCTAGAACTTTTTCTCATTCTGCAATTGTGGCTTAATTGTTTAAATTCTGAGCCAGTTATATAATTACCCCAGTGAAAAAATATGGGATGAGCATTTTTAGACATTTATCTACAAATGTGCTTGTTTATTTCTCTCAATGTTATTTAAAATTTTATTGTTATTAGAGTGTGCATCATATGAATAATAGCATAAAGAGTTCTGCAAAGCAAAAACAAACAAATAAACCCAGAAAAGAAAATTTATAAGATCTTTATATGAAATTAAATTCTCAATGTACAACTAAAGTGATTACATATATAAGAGGCCTTCATTGGCACTCAGTGCCTGGAATTCCATCTCAGACTGGAATCTTGTGATAGCCCCTTTTAACCCACACCTAAGTCAACTTTGGATGGCTCGGTTCTGCTAACATCTCTTGCATAAAATATAACAATACTTATGGGAAGTAGATCATCATCTTTTCTTTTTTTCTATTTTTAAGGAAAAAAAATGATCCTAATGTAAGGAGAAATAAGAAAGTACACTTCATTTCCTTTAACATATTTTATTTTTTTTTCCTCATGGGGGCTTCTTCAGCCCAGATAGTGTGCTTTGAAATTCACATCTGAGCTTCAGCACTGAGATTAACCCCCCAAGGGATAAAATAGTGACTGATATGAAGGACGCACATGAAAGGCTCATTGGCTTCAGTAATTGGGAAGGGTGGCTGGAGTGGAGACCAGGCGCCCATCAGGACATTCCTATCCCTTAAATTTCCGTCCTACTGAGAAACTCAATACCACTAAGTGAATCTTCTGTGAATTCAGAGACTGAGATAAAAACTAATGCTTCTTACATGTGGATAAAAGGAAATAAAGATAATATCACCTTTTATATTGTGAATTATAAATTTTGCAGTCATACTCAACCTACTTCCTGAAACAAAGTTTCTCACAATTTTCAGAAAAAAGTGGCTGTCTTCTTTTATTATGTTGTTATATTATTATTACTGGTGGAATGTTGTATATAAGCAAGCACAAGATGATACTGCACTAAGACTCTAGATCTTTAAAGATATGAGGAGACAGAAATGGGCAGTGACTATTAGAAAACTAGGAAAAACATGTTGTCTTTCTTTTCCTTGATTCAAAGATGGATCTCTGAAGGGTAAAACTTCTATGGTTTTCTGTACCTAACTAAAAAACATAATGTCTTTAGAAGCACCATGATCAAAATGTGAGTAACTAGTATCAAAACAAATGTATTTTGCTAGTTTTCATCTTTGTACAACACAGTGGCCTACTGTTGTTGATTAGAAATGTTTGCTAAGATCAAATACATATGAAAGAGAGAGAGAAAATGGAAGGAAGGAAGGGAAGTCATGAATAAATTACGTGATATCCACAATATAAAAACAAAATTTGACAAACCATCATTCCCTTGGCAAATGTGCCCATCCTCACATTCATATTGCTCCTAAGAATGTCTTTGGGAAATTTCTAATTTATATTAGGCATCATAAATTAATCCACCCTATTTTAAAAATTTAGAGTTTGACCTTAGTTAGTTCTTTGGTTGTTTATTCTAAACAACAATTTGTAAATCTTTTCACATCTTTCTTAAACAGGTGTGAAGCCAACTCTTTAGGCAGAATTCCTTGCAAGCAACTCTAACACAGATGAGTACATGCAAGATTCACAGCTTCATCTCTCTGCACACAGATGAGGGTACACTGAAGCACGTTTGCCTCATCTTGCTGAGGTTTTTGGGTTTGTTTTGTTTTGTTTGAAATACATTTTATTGTGTATATATAATGTACACAATATGATGTTATAGGATATATATATAGTAAAATGTTTATTATAGGAGAAAAATTAACATATCCTTCATTTTATATAAGTTACCCATTTTTCCCTCCCCACACCCCACAACCACCACCCTACCTTGTGGTAAGAACAGTTATAATCTATTTACTTAATAAAAATCCTGAATATGATACATTATTATTAACTATAGTCTGAGGTTTTATTTGAAGTGGTTAGTCTATAAATACTTCCTAGGTCTTTAGTGCTACTAAGTAAACAAAACAAAATGACATTTGTAATATAATAAATACTTGAGTAAACTAAGCGCATTGTTTTGGTAATAAGTCTATAATCCAGGCAAATATATTTAAATAATAACCCTCGTAAACAAGGTAGTAAAAGGAAGTACACATTTTCCAACTTACTTTCCTTGTCATGGACTGTGCTTGAGATAAATCTTGAACATAAGACATTTTCTTTTTCATCTGTATACTTCTGTTTATATACAAGTATCAGGTTAAAATTGATTTTAATAACAGAAAAGAAGCTATCTATGTTTTGTTCAATGATGCCAAATCTATCCTTGATAGATGGCCCATTTCTACTGTTTTTGGCTAGTATGGACTCAAAAAAATCTGGAAAATGAATTATCCTGTAGAACAGAAACTCCATAGTGGTGAATCTATAGAATAAATAGAATATTTTGGAGTCATATTTGTGTCCCATCTTAAATGACACCCATGTGCACATGTGGTGGTAAAACTCAGTGGAAACCAAGCAGGTGGGAGAGGGGAGGAGGGGACGGGTAAATTCACACCTAATGGGTACAATGCATGCTATCTTAGTGATGGGAACACTTATAACTTTGACTTGAATGGCACAAAAACAATTCATGTAACCAGGATATTTGTACCCCCTTAATACTCTGAAATGAAATTAAAAAAAAAACTACTCAGACAAAAAACAAAACAATGATTTTGAAAATACAGTGTGTGTATTTTGAAAAAGATTGTTTTTTTTTTATGTCTGTTGTTGTTTAGGCAGTGTAGTCTTGAGTGATTAGAAAGAACCTATGTGGAGAAGAACGGAGATAATTAGAAAACAGAAAATAGCATGTTTCTCAGATAAGGAAAATAAAGGGCCCGGGTCAACAAAATCTATCCTGAGCAAGAGTTATAAAGAGTGGTTCAGACAGCCCTGGGTGGTTCTTCCCATCTGCTACCTCAGGCCATCCATCATCTTTGGGTGAGTTTCTGCTAAAAATAGACACTTACAAGGTTATTATTGAGAAAAGGAAGACAGAATAAGATGAAAATATGTAGTCTTTTGAAAAACTCTGCCCAATCTTATTTATAAAATTCACCATGTATTTCAATATACAATGAGGCAACATTAAATTAGATAATATTAGCAAAAGAAAAATGCTTTGTATACAGCAAGGTACTAGCAAATATGTAAATATTAAATAATTTTAAAGAAGTAAAAATAGTTTCCCTGAGAGTATAAAGAATATCATCTTAAAAACTCTTCTTACAAAATATTTTGTTATAATTTTTTTAATGTCGTGAAGTATGGTGGATACCTCGTCAACAGAAACAGGGTGCGACTTGAATACAAATAATATTTGAAATGCAAATAACTGACAAACGGGAACATGCAGTACTTTGTGATATATGTATGAGTGCTACAGATTCATTTGCACTGATCGAAATAAATGTGGCAATTAACCAGACTGGGGATCTCAAAGGATTCCTATTTAATTGTTACACTGCAATGCATTTATCTTACTTTATATTTAAGCACATCCCCTTTAAAAGACATAATGCTTTTTAAATACATTTACTGAACTGACGATTTGATTAAATTTTTTATTTTCCACTCGAAAATAATTAGATGAACTGTTTTGTGAAGGTAATTCATCTGCACACTTAGGAATATGTTCAAAATCTAGTGTATGCTTCTGTGTGCATTTACCCACTGCATATAACACACAGCAAAAGCTAAACAAGATTAGTGATTCCCAACTACCAGAGGATAAAATCAATTTATCATCCATTGTAGCAGAAGCCATGAAGTTTTATAAGTGATTAAATTGAAGGAGACGCTCTGGGCAACGTAGAAATAGAGCATCTCTTGATAAAATTATGACTGAGGTTGTCAAATCTGTGGTAAGCCTGTGATGTGGTTAGGCAGAGTCAGCTCCTTGGGGACCCTCGTTACGATGACATTTTCTTGTGTTTGACTTGTCTCTGGATCTAAAGGAGGGAGCAGTTTTCTTGAAGAACCTTCATCACCCTCCCCTTTCGATGTTGAGTAAGTCATACATTACAAACATTGGCGCGTTTGTTTCTCATTAAGATTTGTCCTAGCTGAACGTAGAATAGAGACAATAAAAATTCACAAGCAGTACTGATGTGAGGGAAAGTGAACTGGATTAAGTCAGGGGAATTGTTTGTGTGTAGGTCTTGCCTCTGATAATTAGTGACTTCATGACTTCAGGTGAATCACTTTTATCCCCTTATTCTCAGTTTCCTCCCCTGGAAAGCAGTGAAGACATGCAGAATTATACAGAAGATTCCTGCCACCTCTAACATGTCAAACCTTTTTGCTTTGGGGGAAGCTTTACAATATAAGCATTAAGTTTACTTTTGTAGAGTAAGTATTTCCAAGGAAGAGAATAATATAGAGATAAATGCATACTAAGTTTTTTTGGTTTTTCTTTTTTTGAGATTAAATGGTGGCTTTTAACTTTTTTGTTGTCATTTCCCTTTGCATTCCAAGAACACTTATGTGTGCAGAAGTGTAGATGAGGGTGAAGAAATTGTGAAAAAGGGTAAGGCAGAAGAATAAAGATATAGGAAATTAATCAAGGTAGACTTAATGGGTGCAAATAATAAGACCAAGTCACTCTCTTAAAAGGTAGACCTCAAAATACACCATGCCATAATTTCAAAAGAAGGTCAAAGAGGAGGAAAATGAGCAGCCATTTGAACTCAGTGAAATTGTGAGGTCTGTATTAGGAAGGAGTATGGAGTGAGGCACCCCTCCTGACACAGGTCATCATTGTTTTCCCATATTTGCTGCCTCTAAACAGCAACACATGTGCCTTGATTGAGGCTGGCAAAAAAGAGTGAGTACTCCTTTGAATGAAACGTCACCATGACTCTTCACTGCCCTTACGTCTCCAGGTTTGTTTGTTACCTGCATGAGGTGCAAAAATTCAGCCTTTTTGGATAATAGTCGAGTCTCCTAAGCCTAAACAGTCTCTAGCCTTGGCTCTCAGTTAAGGTGGTGATTGTATTATGACCTTCTTGAAAGCTCATAGTGCACATGAACATGGATATAGGTCCATGCAGACCTAAAGGATAGGAAAGTTAGAAAAATGATAAGCCTTCCATTTACTTGGTCAATTCCTTGAGTCTTAAAATTTGGCTATTTGAGGGACATCTACCCATTTACCAAATGATGGTAAATATATTGAATTTAATCCTGCCTGGCCTTACGGTTATTAAAACCAATGACTCCATTTTCTTTTTGTGATTAGGGAAAGTTTTAAGCAAGAACAATTGAAATTAGCATGAAAGCAAAACTAAGAGAAAAATAACACAAATTAATTCTGTAAGGCAGAAATGAAACTAGGTAAGATATCCTGTGAGATCTTCCCAAAAGGGTTCTATCCTCTGGGGCTCTGGGAAGCTACACAGAGGTTATTGCCCTCCTGATTTTCATTTACTTCATCCTCTAAAAACTTTCTTTTTCTTATATCAAGATCAAAGACTAAACTCATGTCTACCAGGACTTCACAGATTTTATCATGCATTTCATGGCATTGAACATCTGTTAGAAGATGACATTTGAGAATAACAGCCAAACGAGCATATTAGCCATTCAGATATAACAAAAACGGAAGTAAGCAATCAATCTTTAATTTAACCCTGTAAAGTTATACATCAGTACAGAACACCTGTTAATATGTCCTCAATACTTGAGTTACAATTAACCTAAAGCCACTCGCCTTTCTAAGGGGGAATTTCAGAAACTTCCCATTTGAATAGCACAGTGGGCGTTAACCTTTAGGGAATACTTACCACATATCAAGTGCATTGCACATGTAATCTCCTTTCTTCTTCTTAATAATCCTATGTGAGGCAAGTTTTATTGGGTTCATTTTAGAGTTGAGAAAAACCAAGGCTCAAAGTGAATGATGTCTTAGTTTCTGCTCTTTCTCTCGTGCGTGTACCTCCTTGCCACTTTTCTTACTTTTTAAATCTGGTCTCAAATCTTAGTATTTTGTCTCCTCCATTTCTGAATTCTGGTTAAAGTTGTATCTATTGATGAAAATTCTTAAATATTAAAAAATATGAATTTAATTAAATTCCCTATTTCTGAAAGGATTTTGCTAGTTTTCTGTTTTCCAATAAACACTGTTTATCTGTATTTATAGTTTGTGTAATACCTTTTATCAAGAGTCGAAGGTAGCTGAGTAGAACTCCATGGTAACCTAAACACTTGTACCCCCATAATATGTTGAAATAAATAAATAAATAAAAGAGTGGAAGGCAATATATGCTCCAATTTGAAATGTAAAATTTACCATTTTCTATTTATTAGTAAATAAGACCTATATTTATATTCTTATTCCTTTTAGTAAACAACACTTTTCTTTTTTGGAGAACTTGACAATTTGAACTTTAGGCTTCATACTATCTCATCGCATAGTAATTTACTCAAACTTATCCTACTAAGTAAATGCCCCACAATCCATACTCATTCTATACTTTCTTTCCTCCATCAAAATTATTACCTGTCTAATGTTCTTCTCTCCCTCAGAATGAAAATAGGTCTTGCCAAACTGATTCATATTGAAGAACTTGTGACTCGTGGTTTCTCAAGTCCTCCTCACTGAATGGCATTACTTTTTAAAATTTATTCAACAAATAAATATATATTTATTGATTACTCACTAGAGACAATGTACTGTACTACTGTTGGAATAAAGAAACAGATAAATGGAACTCACAGTAAGAGAAATTAAACGTAGAAAGCAATAAATGATACACTGAGTCAATAAAGAATTAAGTGAATTCAGAAGCAAAAAATACTGATTTCTGGAGATGTTATTGGAGAGCCTCGTAGAGAAGCTGGCATTTGCACTGTTTCTAAAAGAAGTAGGATCTGGAAGTTTCAAAATAGAAAAGATTATCTGAGGAGGAATTATAGCATGAGTCTGCTTAGACCACATGCACATTGGCCCACAGAGAATGGAATTTCAGGGACGGCAATGAAGAATATGGGAGCATTCCTGGAAGATTTCCAATCACTCCGTAGAGAAAAACATCAAAATCTCTTCGATAGTAAACTACCCTGGTTTATTTTGTTGTTATCCTCGAGATTCCTTTATTTTAGCTAAAATAACCAGAGATTATGATGCTTTTAGACTTGTTGTATCTTGTGAAAAATATCTGTTGTAAGATACAAAAAGTAACTCACATTACTTAAAATTCTACAAGTTTTTTTTCTAAACTCAGAGAATTGGATCATATAGTACTTTAGAAATATTAATTACCAATTATTTTTACTTTCAATAATAAAATTAAGCATCTTTGCCTAGCTTTTTTTCATTCATTTATGTACACTGTGCATAAAATAATAACAATAAAATAGAGATGCACAGGAAGAATGTTGCAGACATATATTGTCAGTTCAGAGTTCACTTAGATAGAGACCTTCTGAATAATATTGTATATTTTCTGGAGAGTAAAAACTGATTTTTATATTATTGGATGGTTCATATATCAATGTAGAGAAGAAAAATGGCACAGAAACACGATTCCAAAAGTATGGCTGCTAAAAAGTCTTAGAACATTAATTTTCTATCAAGAACACTAATGTGCTAATCCAACCAAGTACAATCTGCTAAATTATAAGATCAGAAAATATGATGTATGATATCAGATTTTTTAAAGTACAATGGCAGTCAAAAGAAATCTTATGTATCTCAAGGAAAATCCTCTACACTCATCCTTCCATATAAATCCTTGTTGTCTGTGACTTTCCCATACTCTATCTTAAATAGATTATCTGTACTTTATCAATTTTTACTGATCTATTGACATGAATTATAATATGTCATTCTGGCTTACATATCAATATACATAAGCTTCAATTTGAAATCTATTTTACTCTTGCAGCTTGCCAGAACAATGTACATGGAGTCATGAGTTACTTAACAATGAGGTTATGTTCTGAGAAATGCATCTTTAGGCATTTTTGTCATTTTGCGAGCATCATCAAGTATATTTACACAAACCTAGATGGTATAACCTAGTCTGGATGATAGCCTATTTCCCCTAAGGCTATGTGATACAGCCTACTTCTCTTAAGCTACAAATGTGTTACTATACTGAATACTGTAGACAATGATAGCACATTTGTAAGTATGTGTATATAAACAATATCTAAACATAGAAAAAGTACAGTAAGAATAGGGTATTATAATCTTAGGGGACCATCGTATATATGATCCGTCATTGACCAAAACATTTTATGTGGCTCATGACTGTACATGTGTTTTATACTTCCTGAAACTATAGCGTATCTAAAAGGATAATAGACATTTTTCTTATATCATGATTTTAAATAATTACTGAAAAAGTATTTTTACATTAATAGCACATACAATATTTCTTTTTTTTGATGTCTCTGTACATAACATTATTTCCTTAATTTCATTTTCAGATTGTTTGTTCTAGTGAATTATGTATATTGAGGTTGTATCTTGCCATCCTGCAAAACTCATTCATTAATTTGAATTTTTTGTGTAAATTTCTAAGGATTTCTATATACAAAATCATGTCATCTGTGAATCGGATGGCTTATTTCTCCTTTTAATCTCAATGTTTTTTATTGTATTTTCTTGTCCAGTTGCCCTGTCCAGAACCTCCAATACAATGTAGAATAGAAGTGGGCAGAGTAGATATCTATGTCATGTTCCTAACCTTCAGTGGAATGTATTTTCTTTTTCACCCTTAAGTAGAATGTTAACTATGGTTCTTCATAGTTGGCTTGTGTCACAGTGAGGCAATTTGCTTCTATTCCAACTTTGATGAGTGTTTTGTCAAAAAGTGTGTTAGATTTGGTCAAATACTGTTTTTAGTATATTGAAGTGGGTCATGTGGATTTTGTCTTTTAGTATATTAATATGGTATATTACATTTTTTGATTTTCATATGTTAAACTAACCTTGCATTCCTTGGATAAATCTCATTTGGTCTTGGTGTATAAGTTTTTGTATATGTTGCTGGATTTAGTGCACTAGTTTTTTATTGAGGATTTTTACATCTATGTTAATAAGGAATATTGATTTGTAGGATTTTTTCTTCTGATGACTTTATCTAGTTTTAATCTCAAGGTTATGTAGGACTCAGAGCATGAATTAGGAAGTGTTCTTTCAGATTCTACATTTTGGAAGTGTTTGTGAAGAATTGGTCTTAATTCTTCTTTAATCATTTAGTAGAGTTCATCAGTGAAGCTACCTTGGCTTTGAATTTTTGTTGTGGGAAATTTTTTAATTATTAATTCAATCTCTTTACTTTTTGTAGGTATATTTAGATTTTACCTTTCTTTTTGAATCAGTATAGTTAGTTTGCGTCTTTTTAGGAATTTGTCCATTTTTAATAGGTTATGTCCTTTGCTGGCATATAATTGTTTATATTAGTCCCTTGTAAAACTTATTTGTAATGAAAATGCTACTGGTGATGTCCAGTTATATCACTGGTTTGTTTTTTTTTTTATCTTGATTTAAGTAATTTGAGTCTTTTTTTCATTTTATCTTGGCTAAAGTAGTGGATTGAATGTTGGCTCCAAAAATATATGCTCTGCCCCTTACCCCTAGAACCTATGTGACAATATTTGGAAAAAGGTTTTTGCAGATGTAATTAAGTTAAGGATCTTGAGATAAGATCATTATGGATTATCCAGGCAAGACTGAAATGTAATGATGAGTACCATTATAAGAGAAAGGGACAGGGAGATTTGAGACCAATAGAAGAGAAGAAGACACAGACAAGAGCAGAAGGAAAGACCATGTTAAGATGAAAGCAGAGACTGGAGTTATGCAGCCACAAACCAAGGACTGCCTGGAGCTACTGGAAGCTGGAACACACAGGATTAGACATTTCAAAGGGAGTGTCACCATGCTGACATTTTGATTAAGGACATCTGGCCTCCAGAACTATGAGAAAATGAGTTTCAGTTGTTTTAAACTAATCATTTTGTGCTGATTTGTTATAGTAGCCACAGGAAACTAACCCTTTCCCCTGTCTTAATAATGTCCTTTTAAAAATTTTATTTTAGAATATTACAGGGATACAAATATTTTATGACATAAATTGCTTTTGTATTATTTGACTCAAATCTATAAGTGTGGCAATCCCCCAGATAGTGTGCATTGTACCCATCAGGTGTGAATTTACCCATCCCCTTCCCTCCACCTGCTTGAATTCTGATGAATGTTATTTCCATATGTGCATATAGGTGTTGATCGGTTAATTGCAATTTGATGGTGAGTACATGTGGTGTTTGTTTTACCATTCTTGTGATACTTCACTTAGAAGAATGGTCTCCAGCTCCATCCAGGTTAATACAAGAGGTATTGGCTCACCATTTTTTATGGCTGAGTAGTACTCCATGGTAAAATCATACCATATTTTATTAATACTCATGTATTGATAGGCACTTAGATTGTTTCCACATATTTGCAATTGTGAATTGTGCTGCTATAAACATTTGAGTGCAGGTTTCTTTTTTATAGAATGTCTTTTTTTCCTTTGGGGAGATACCTAGTAGTGGGATTGCTGCTACACTTAAGCTCCATCCCCTCAACATTTTTTACTTTTTATTGTCTAAATTTACATCTTTTAATGTGGCCTGTCTCTTAACAAATTGTTATAGTTATTTTTAAAAGATTTTCCTTCAATTTTCATACTGAAAATATGAGTGGTTTACATATAGTAATTGTGTTATTCGTGTATTCTGAATTTATCTGTGTACTTATTTTTCACCAGTGAGTGCTATTCCTTCAGATTATTTTTATTGTATATTAGCATTATTTCCTTTAAGATTGAAGAACTCCCATTAGCATTTCTTGCAATGAAGCTCTGTTTGTGATGAATTTCCTCAGCTTTTGTTTGTCTTGGAGAGTCTTTATCTCTCCATCATGTTTGAAGGATAGATTGCTGGGTACAGTAGTTTCCATTGACAGTATTTTTCCTTCAGTACCTTGAATATGGTTTCCACTGAGAAGGGTTTTGCCCGATGAATCAGAGCTCACTTTATATGATATTTGATTCTTTTCTTTTGTTGCTTTTAGGATCTTCTCTTTGTCTTTTGAGAGTTTGCTAGTCTTATTTGGGGTGAAGCTGTTTGGTGACCTTTGACCTTTCTGTACCTGTATGTTTATATCTTTCTCTAGTTTGGAAATTTTTCTTTTATTTGTCTTTGAATAAGCTTTCTACCCATTACACTTTCTTAACTCCCTCTTGAAAGAAAATGACTCCAAGATTTATTCTTTTGAGGCTATTCTCTAGATCTCATAGGAGATCTTCATTCCTTGTCAATCTTTCTCCCTTGTTTCTCCTCTGACTCTGCATTTTCAAATAGCCTGTCTTCAAGCTCACCAATTCTTTCTTCTGCTTGATCAATTCTGCTCTTGAGACCATCTGGTGCAGTCTTCATTTCAGTCAATATATTTTTAAGTTTCAGAATTTTTGTTTAACTTTTCTTTTTCATTCTTTCAATCTCTTTGTTAAATTTCTCTAAATAAATTTCTTAATTGTTTTTCTGTGTTGTTTCAGAGTTCAGTGAGTTTCCTGAAAACTGCTGAATTCTTGATCTAAGAGCTTACTCACTGCCATCTCATTAGAGTCCGTCACTGGCTCCTTACTATGTCCATTTGATTAGGTCATGGTTCCCTGTTTGCTGTTGTTTCCTATACCTCTACATCTATATCTTCTCATTGCATTAATTATTTATTTGCTTTCTAACTTGGTTTAGTTTTTCTAGAGTATATCTGCTTAGGGCTTCTGTGCAGTTCACCTATTGTATTCCCTTTAGGCCTAGATTGTTTTATTTATTTTTTCCCTTTTCATCACTTTATTTTTCCCTAATCCCAGGTTTTCCATGGCTCTTGCAATGGTTTGAAGTGCTGCCCTTCCTGGATTGGGGGGACAGGGTCCAAAGGGAATATCCCAGTTGTGTGAAAAGGCTACCTATGGGTTCAGGACCAGAGTATCCATGGAGCATGCCTCCTACAGTGTGGTGCTGCAGAACTGCCTCTCTGATTTAGCATCTCTCTTGGCTAAGGTGTAAAGCAGCCTCTAAGTTTTATGGACAGTGGTTACTAGCCTCGCCTCCCTTATTTGTCTCTATCTTTCCTCAGGGTTTTTATTTTTTTCCCCATATGGTACTCACAATGCTCCCATGCATTCAGGTAAGGACAGTTTTCCTGCAAAGGAAACCAAGATACTAGGGAAACTGACTGTCCATGTTGGTCTCATTTTTTCCAGTGAAAGGCATGATTTTGAGGAGACTTTTCTGCATGGTGTTTGACAGCTTAGAGGAAAGGTGTCATGGATGGAGAAATCCATTTCTCTCACTTTCTATTCACAGTTTTTCACTTATCTATGGTGTCATGGATTGTCACAGCCTCAGTTTTGATTTCTGGGATATTGCTGGTGATAATCTTGGCACTGGATAATTGTTTTTGGCTTTCTTTGGGGCAAAACAAAGCTAGGTTGCTTCTGTTCCACCATTCTGGTGACATCACTCACCCCTGCCCCTTTTGTTGTTCTCTCTATTTTTAAAGAAAACCTTAAGAGCAAATTAGAATCTTGAGAAACAAAGATACTCTTGACTGCTAGGCAATATTGGTTTCCTGAAGAATCAGAACCTAAAGACCTTTGGCCCCATGGGAATTTGTAGCTCCTACTGCCAGAGCAAGAAAACCAGTGGTATTATGGGAAACTGAGTTTGGGCTGAGTTCCCTCTAATAGCGAAATGTGAGGTAGAGCCAGTCCTAGCTGGCTCAGTGTCGAGGAAACACAGAGTAAACTCCTGTGATCACTTTTGGACAATTCTATTTACTGTAACATCATTAATTACTATGGATTCCTATCTCATTATGTCAGCAAAATTGCAACACTGGTAGTATCTAAACTACTATGCAAATATAAGTACATAATACACTTATGACAACTTGAATCATTTTCTATGATAGCTGAAGTAGATCTTAATAATCTCACTACTCCATTTTTTCCAGGCATCAGTTTGTATCTGACCACTCTCATTTCCACTGCAATTTCAACATGAGAAAAAGAAAACAATGAGTCATGGCAGCTTCTGTTCCAGTTAGAGGAACAGACAAAGCAGTTTCAAGAGCCTTCTTGCTATCTGTTCTTATTAAGCGAAAAGTGTAATGTAAGAGTCTACTTTAGTTATATAAAAGGAATTTTCTTCATATGAGAAGTTTCTAGTGTGTTGAATGTTTTATAGCAGGTTTCCTACGTATGGTGGGAATAGGCATTTTGTGGGGATATTTAATTTTAATATGTATGGCTATGTAGCATGAGTTCTACAAGACAGGAAGAAATGTAAGTTCAACTCCTTGTCAGTCTGTGCCTGTAGTTACAGCCATTAAAGCTAATCTTTCTCTTGACTCTGCAACTATCCCCTCAGAAAAAAAGTCATCTAGCCAAATCCCAAAACACTGAGGAATGCTTTATGGCAGATTGTGAAAATGTAGCTTTAAAAAAAGCTACTAGGTTGCTCGTATCCCTTCTTTTGCCCACATCCCCTTCTTTTGCTAACCTTCTTTGTTTTTCTGACAGTATTTGTTGGCTTTAAATTAGATCCAAACAATACTCCAAAAGGAAAACTTCCCCCCAAAATCATCTGCAATGAAAACAACTGTATGCAGTGTTCTTTTTCCTCTTCTTCAGAGAGTGATACACACTACAGTATGCTCCCTGATTATCCACAGTTTTGCTTTCCATGGTTGCAGCTGGTCACAGTCAACTGCAGCCCAAAAATATCCAATGGAAAGTTTCAGTAATAAAGACTTCATAATTTTTAAATCCCGGACCACTCTGAGCAGTATGATAAACTCTCACACCATTGTGCTCTGTCCTGCCTGGGACATAAATCATCCTTTGTCCGGTGTATCCACACTGTGCAGGCTACCTGCCTGCTAGTTACTTGGTAGCTGTCTCTGTTACCAGATCAAAAAAGCATAGTGTATGTATAGAGTTCTGTACCATCCATAGTTTCAGACAACCACAGCGGATCGTGGAACATATCCCCCACTGACCAGGGGAAATTGCTGTATTAAATAACCCACTATTATGTGGTGAAAACTGGTGAAGAGGGACAACATGAGATTTAATAGGAAAGAGACCCCACTGAAAAAGTGACAATTTAGCTGAAACTTCAATGACACTTAGCTAGGTGTTGATACCAGAGAAGAATAATCTAGGAAGACAAAACAAAAAGTGGAAAGGTGGGAATAATGTAAGTGTCAGAAAAAGTCTGATGTGGCTCAAATGTGGGATGGACAGTAAATGATATAAGAAAATAGGTGTGGCACAGGTCATGGAAGGACTCAGGGATGTGTTTGGATTTAATTTTAAAACAAATTGAAAGCCATTGGTGAGAGAGAAGCGATGGAGGGATATAATTTTATCTGTGTTTTGAAAGATCACTTTGGCATGTTTGTAAAGAAAGGGCTGTTTGATGGGCAAGAGTGGAAGCAGAGAACACCCTAGGAACTCTGGGATTAGTTCAGCTGAGCACAAAACAACAGAGAGCAGGGTAGCAGCAGTGCAGATGGGGAGAACTGGCCTGATTTAGGATATTTTGGAGGCATCCAGAATTATTTGGATACTATTTAGCAGCTGCATAATAGCCCATTATATGGATGCACCATGACTTATTTAAACATTGGAAGAGACACTTTAAAATTCAAACAACCAATGTGTATTCTGAGATCTACCTTTAAGATCCTATTTCCCAAATTGCCTTCTTTTATAGCATCTATACCCTAAGAATATCCATTAAAAAAGAATAAGGCTATCCCCTTGCTATACTAAAGAACAATAAATAGGTTTACTCATCTTACTTTTTAAACCATTACCCTGCTTCAGTATAATTTTAATTTTTAAAATAAGAATTAATATAATCTATGAAGACCATTCTGTATGTCATTTCAATATATATTCAAGTTGCTACAGAATATAATGTTATCATTTTGCAGATTTTCATTTTTAGTTTTGAGTACAGAAGACTTGAGAAAAATATGGGAATACCTGCAGGAACCAGATGATATTTGATAATTAAATAATTCTTTGGCCTTAATTCAAAATTAAACTCAGGAGAATGAGAATAATTTAAACAAACCAATATAAAACGTTGGGCATGTAATTCAGAGCTCCACTTAAAATTAAAAGTTATGCATCCAGTAAATTTTTCAATAGGAAGTTCATTTTTATCCTTATTATTAACTTTCAACATATTCATTAAAATACTAAACTTTATCCTGAGTCACCTAAATATTCTATGAGTTCTGTATATGGAAAATAATTTGGCAGATGCTTAATTTGGGAGAAATTGCTTACATTTGCAAGAAACCATTTTTTGTAAAAGAAAGGGAAATATTAGAAAAATATTTGTATGCTTAAAATTTAAACATTTTGGTCATAAGTAGTGGCATAAAGAGAATATATCACATATACTTGGAAGAAAACCTTAAATGCATGCAACTAAAATGGAATGAATAACAGTAACATACTTGCTGGGCAGAATTCAATCAGCTCTCAGTTATTTAATAAGTTGGGGTACAAGAGGGAGAAAGTAAGTAATTTTCAAGACACATCAGGTACAATCCTTGTTTATAATATGTTTGTAATTTAGTTAGGAAGACAAGACCACACCTTTGGGTTTTTGTGACACGTGTATGCTATTCCCTCTGTGTGAAATGACCTTCTTCACCTTCCTGGCCACACAGATCAGGTACAATCCTTGTTTATAATATGTTTGTAATTTAGTTAGGAAGACAAGACCACACCTTTGGGTTTTTGTGACACGTGTATGCTATTCCCTCTGTGTGAAATGACTTTCTTCACCTTCCTGGCCACACAGTTACAAATTATCTTTCAGTCTATCAGTGTTACATCTGTGAAGTTTTTCTTTTCGCATTAAACAATCTATGAATATCCTGATTTTACTTGTTTGGATTCACATGTCTGCATCTCTATAAAAACAAGAGGTCCTTCAGGAAAATGACTGAGCCGTGTCTCTCTCAAGTGCGCAGCGCCATGCCTGAAACATTGTTGGGCTGTAATCAATATGAATGTTTGATAACTGACTAGTAATAATACATGGCAGTTTATTATATATTCTAAATGTCTGGTGCTAATAAGAAGGGTTTGAGGAATTTGCATTTCTCAAGAGAAAGAGATTGCCAGGGTCTCTAATTCTGGTAGTAGGAATACAATCTTCCAGGCAAATTATTAACCATCTGAGGCTTGGGAAGAGGAAGTGGTTGAGGGCGGTAGGATGGGTTAGGGAAGTCTTCAAGAGGTTTAGGGCTCTGCTGATCTATGGCTCTACATCTCAAAGCATGAATTTTAACATAGCTCTGTTATGTTTAGCACTATTACCTGGTGATCTAAAAGCAAAACCATAAAGTCAGCTTAATACAGTGGAAGATACTGCACGGAGGCATTCTTCACATTCTGTCAATTCTTCATAACATATTACAGAAAGGGGTTACCAAGTTCTCTTTGCTTTTTGAGAATCCATTTTGCAGTTTATTGTTGCAAATCTTCTGATGTTGGCTTTCAGAAGTGGAGTGAAATGTAAGAGTAATCTAGAAATATAGTGAAGACAAGAAATCAAAACCAAACAGCAAATAAATACACAGAGGAGGATATTTACTGAGACATCTTGCTGAGAATATTTGGAAATCTGAGAAGTTAGCTTTTGAATAGTGCATATGTAATCAGTTCTTTGGCTTGTAAATTCAGTAATCATGAAATTCCATGAATAAAGTATCAACATAAGAGTATATGTCTTCATTAATATTTTGCATCGTTACCATTGCAACTTCAAGGAATTTTATGGAGGGAAAAAAACTCTTAAAACTTGAAGCTACTAAAATTTATATAAAAATCATATGGAATGAATGAATAAAGTATATTAAATACACTGGCTCTCTTCCTTAGAGACTCTAAGTATATCAAATGAATGTTAACCCACTCTACCCAATAATTAGCTTTGGATACACTAGCAAGTATAAGCAAAATTTTTTATTTTGGTTTTAATGAATAGAAAGAGGCATAAGCTAACTAATGAAATAATTAAGTTGGCAATAACATTATCAACTGAAGAAAAAACCTATTGGTTTTCATATGCCATCTGTAAGTAACTTAGCATGTGGACATTGTTATATATATAAATATATCTTGAGATAATATGAATGTAACTTTTGAAATTAATACATATATCTCTGAGAACATAAATGATACCCATCACCATGGGGAAAGATAACAATAGTAGTTAATCAACAAATGTGTGCTGAATTAAATTCAGTGAACATGGAATCCTCCAAACTGTTGACGAGACTGATATGGACTCTAAAGCGAGCATGGTGGACAAAGTAAAAGTTATGTGAGGAGAATGGGGCTTTCTAATGAACTGTTCCACACCATGATTTGTTTCATAAGCTAGTTACTCTACAGATGACAAGGACAGATCTATTTATATGTTGCAACTGCTTCTTCCTATGACCTCTTTATACAGATGTAGGAAATACCCTTTTAATTCTAGAATCCATTCTGGTATCTATGATTATATTGTTTCCTCTTGCAATTAAGTGGAGAGATATATTTTTAAAGTAATACATTTATATTCTAACGAATTATTAACTGTTTCACAGTGGTAGAATTTGGGGGAAAAAGGCTTCAATAGTAACAAAATTCTATTTTGGATGTCTCTAAGAAAGGTTTAGGTTATCTCTATTCCCTTCTTAAATTAGTTCAAAAAGTAGACATTATTGGAGTCTGGGATTTTCATGAGGTTTCCAACTTCCAAATGACTAGATAACACTTCTGGCACAAATACCCTCTTTCCTTATATTCTCCAGAATTTATGTGGGATTTTAACCATCCTGTATAGCCCTTAGCTTTCTTGATCCTCTGTCTCTTCCTAGTTTAGGAAGAAGTATGGCCGTGTGGGGTGGTGGTGGTGGTAGGAGATCAAAGTGATAGGACAGGAAACCTGGGCTTTCACCCAATTATTGTTTCTTACCTAATCATTGTTCGTGACAGAGGTTGGCAAACTTTTCCTGTGAAGGGCAAAATGGTAAATATTTTAGGCATTTCGGAGTATAAAGTCTCTGTCACAACTGCTCAACTCTGCCATTCTGTCAGAAAGGGCGCCATGCACAATACATACATGAATAAATGAGGGTGTGTTTCCATAAAACTTGGTTTACTAAACAGGTAGTAGCCTGAATTTGGTCTACAGGGTATAGTTTGCTGACTTCTGGTTTATGGCATAAACTTTGAGTGTGGTACAAAATATCTTTCATCCGGCCTATTTTCTGTGCTAGAAATTTCCAAAGTCAACTTTGAACTTTTCTTCTCTTTAATTTGCTCTACTGTAACTTCTCCAGAAGAAGGTGGACTGAATTAACCACTGCTTGGAATAGGGAGGAAAGTCACAAAAGAAAATTACCCATACATAATATGCATCATTGATAAAAGAAAAATATACTGCTCATTATGTTAAACCGTGGAATTATATTTCTATAGACAACATCTTAACTATTAGACATTTATGTAGAATTATTCACATTTAGATTCAACAAATATTTAATCTAATCCTTATAATCATTCATCATTTCCCAAATTAGGAAATTTAGATTTAGAAAGATAAAGTAAACCTCTTAAATAGGAAGTGGCAAATCTAAGATGTGAACTTTGATCATCTGCTTCCAAATCCTGGGCTGATTAAGAAAACGTTAGATTAAAAGAATTCTAAAACACATTGAAAGGCTTTAATTCCCTCTGGTGCTTTTCACTGCCAAAGAATTCCATAATAGGCGATTCTCAGTAATTGTAAAACACACAAATGATGGCTCTCACTGTTTTTAGTAATAAATAGTGAGTCTATGAAATTCTCATTCATTTTGTTTAATAGAGCACATTGAAAACAATACAACCACGCTTCCTATTTTTTTCTGATATTTTCTGATGAATTTCAATAGCTAGCCTCTCTCCATACTTAAGGAAGGTTGTCATTCTTCCCTAAAAGCAAAAGGCAACTTAATGAGTTGCTTGCAGTAGATAAAATTGCCACATCCGATGTTTCAGTATTTCATTACTTGAGCAATGACATAGAACAATGTTGTCTGAGATTATGAATTTCTATACAGAGGGATTATTGAAACACCTGTTGTTCATAAAATACTCTGTCATGCTGGAGACAAAACAATCAAATTTTATTAAAATTTAGTTATCTCAAGTCAGGCTTTAGATTTCCAAATAGAAATAGTGAACTGCAATGTGTCAGAACTCTAAATTTCATTACCAAAGCAGGTGTCATTATTTTGCACATAGGACTAGTGTTTTTCATAACTACATTTATAACCCCAAGGGAAATAGCAGAAATGTTCATTGAAAGCAAGTCTTCTGTGTTTAAGAAAGTAACATTTTTTATATTATCTCAGGCAGTCCAGTCTAAAAATGGAAATGTGTATAGAAATATTGAGGTCAAGTCAGTGATGATTTTCATGTTACTCACAAATTTTGAAATACAAGGGATGCATTGTATTTTATTGTGTTTTACTTTACTATTCATTTTATTTTATTTTGAAATAGGATCTCACTCTGTTGCTCAGGCTACAATGCAGTGGACTCATTGCAGCTCAATGTAACATCAAACTCCTGGGCTCCAGCGATCCTCCTGCTTCAGCTTTCCAAGTAGCTGGGACTACAGGCACACGCCACCACATCAGCTTATTTTTCTGATTTTTGTAGAAACAAGTTCTCTATATGTTGCTGCTCTTGACCTGGCCTCATGCGATCCTCCTACCTCGGCCTCCCAAATGGCTGGGATTATAGGTGTGAGCCATCACGCCCACAAGTAAAGGTTTTAGATATTAGATTGTCAAGACAAAATAAACAGGGGAAATTAGCTCAAAATGTTCCAGTCTGACGTGGGCCAGTGAAATAATTTCATGCAAATTAATCAACTATTTTAAATAGACTAGCTGGCATATAAATTTAGATGACTAAATATTAGTATTTACATTCCATCATTAGAATTTCAGTCCCATCCTCATTTCTTAAACACTTTTTTGGTATTGCTTGGAGCTGATAATTGCATCTCTTAAAAACATTCTATATATATGTCTACATTCCGCGAGTCCTAGAGGTGGGGAGCACTCTGCAATTAATATTTTTAAATTTTAATTTAAGACAAAATGTGACTCCCTGTAATTTTTGCTTTCTATATATAATTTTCCCTATTGTATCATAGAATTTCTACTTTCTTCTAATGAATAGACTTTAAAATATTTAAATAAAACCAATTTTTTCATCACCAGCTCACGATCATATCTTGCACAAGTAACATTTCCAACCTCTTTTAACCATTTTTCTCACTACAAGGTTACGATTCCCTTTTATCATTGTAGTTTTGGACATGTACTTTTAAAAAAAAAAATGAAGTCTTTCTTAAAAATTTCATGAAACTAAAAATCATAATACAAGTATATTGTGTGGAAGTCAAAGTGATACTAGTATCGCTTTTCATCCTAGATGGTAATGCTTATTGATAAAATCTCAGATTATAAAAGTTTTAATAGCAATCCGGTCAAACTGTTGACTAATTCTGATTTTTTCAGGAAGTCGCCAAAACTATTTGTTTTTAAGGTATTATCTAATAGATTCCATATTTGTATAATTGATTTTATAATTTAAATTTGATACTTTACTCTTTCCCTATTACATTTAATTTTGCTTATTCAGCCTGTGCCTTTATTCAAGTTGTTGACTAAAATTCTAATCAGAAGTCCAAGCAAAACTCTATGGCAATTCCTAGTCAGCTAAACTCCATGTGAACATCAAGCATTAATCAATATTCCAGGGCACATTATAAAACCCTTTAAAACTCTGCCAAACTTTTTTGCCACTCTGCTCACAAGAGTATCATGTGTGTCTGTCAAACGCCTAGTGAAACATAGACTGACTACGTCTATGACCCATACGAGGGCCATAAAGAAAATTCAGAGCACTTAAAAAGTTGCTATGAATCTGTAATCTCATCATTTTTCCTTATCTCTGGTAAAATATCTGCTATTTATCTTATCTCAAGTCATATTAGAGAGTTTAAAAATGGGCGAGCGATATCTGGAATCATCTTTCCTCATTCATAGAAATCTCAAGGTAGAAATCATAATGACCACATTTCATTCTTTTCCACGTCTGTGCTCTCATGTGATGGTGGTTTATTTGCATGATAGCGTACCGAAGGGGCCTCATTACTCACTGACATTTGCTGTCTTGTAATAGAACTGAGAAAGATTTTGATTGGTGCCAACTGAACATAATTGTATCTGACATTTCCTTTTCTTAAAAATTTTTTCCTAACAATTTACATCACTTGACAAAAAAATACTATCACTCTTATGCCAGACTCCCCTCCATATTCCTATAGCTTCTTTTCCCACCCAGATGCCTTAGAAAGAAGCATAAAGCTCAGGGTGTTACTAGTTAACTTATAGACCTTCTTGTGTTATTTGAGCAATTGGACTCCTCAGGAGTTATAGGAGCATTATAAATGTTAATGCAATGTGAAAATTTTACATAGTTATGCCATCTTTTTAAATAAACTATAGAAAATCACACAAAATAATATTTTCTTGATACAATGTCATTATTGTTTTGTCTAAAAAATATTCAGTTGAGGAGACCCTTTCAAGGGCTCTCCTGGCTTCTGAGTAACATTTCAAAGATTCACTGTATTTTCTAGAGTTAAAAACTGTTTTACTCAGCTGGGCACAGTGGCTCACGCCTGTAATCCTAGCACTCTGGGAAGCTAAGGAGGTGGGGATCGCTTGAAGTCAGGAGTTCAAGACCAGCCTGAGCAAGAGGGAGTGAGACCTATTCGCTACTAAAAATAGAAAAAACTAGCCAGGTGTGGTGGTGCGCACCTGTAGTCCCAGCTACTCGGGAGGCTGAGGCAGAAGGATTGCTTGAGCCCAGGAGTTTGAGGTTGCTGTGATCTAGGCTGATGCCACGGCACTCTAACCAGAGCAACAGAGCGAGACTCTGCCTAAAAAAAAAAAATTAAAATATATTAAAAAGAAAAAACAGAACTATTATACTCAAGTTCCTGCAAATGATAGCCTGACATAAAATTGTGAAGCTTTCATGTGAAAAGCAAAGCAACTCGGAAACAGCTAAAATTCTACACTATTTTCTAGAGTAAAGAGTGTGTAGGGCCAGTGGATTCTGGATATTGTTTAGCTGGGAAAAAAGGAATAATTTATTATGGGTAAATAGATTATAATTTTATTATTATTCAGAATTGTCAGGGCATGTCCTCTTAATCCTGTACTATTAATGCACACAGGTTAAAGCTCCTAGTTCTAACTTAAACAAACTGAAAATCACTGATTTGCAAAGAAAGAAATTAAGTTTTTTTCTCATCCCTTGTTTTTGAAAAAATAATATTTAATAAGAATGCCGCTTCATATTTTACGTTCCCATGTTTACATTTGAGAATTATTGGTGGAAAATACAAATTACTGTTAATAATGAGTTTCCAAACCAAATTCAACATGGCTCTGCATCAAACATAAACATCAAAAGGAAAAACAGAGATGAGTGTTTGGCTAAAAAAGTATAATAAAATGGTGGAAATAGAGTGCAAATGAGTCCTTATTTTTTCTTTTCATTTTATGTATCTATCCATCTTGATTGATTGGTTGTGGTAGGCATGAGCTTATTACGTAAAAGAAGATGCGTGCTTCAGCGACACCATTTTTGCCCAGAGATATTGCTTTGAGATCTTCCACAGGCACTTTCCAAGCATCGGGGTTACTGATGGGCTTGTGAAGGAGCTGAGTTGGCAGGTGCAACACTACTGCTTATATTCCAGTCTGTATTTATCACTTCAACTTTGTCTTCTTGGGCTATCAACTCCTTTACCTTGTCAACACAGCTCCCACTCATGATAATGTCTTGCATAACTGTGAAACAAATCCAATATGTATGTCATATCTGCTTAGGTTAGTCATTGGCGCCATGGGGTGGATTAGAATCACATCTACTAGGTCACTGAAGGAAGTAATAAGAGACAAAGAGGGAGATAACATGAGGCATTTAATGAGTGAATTCCTTTTTTTGTGATTTGAAAATAAATATATGTTAGTGTAGAATACCAAGAATATAAAGAAAACTAAAAAAATGGGAGTTAATAAAGTGACCCATAGCTTCACTACCCAAAGAAAACTATTGCAGAAATTTTGGTTACATATAATCCCTCCCTCCCTCCCTCCTTCCCTTCCTCCTTTCCTTCCTTCCTTCCTCCCTCCTTCCTTCTTTCTTCTTTCTTTCTGTTCTCTCTCTCTCTTTCTTTCTCTTTCTTTTCTTTTTTTTCTTTTTTTAGAGATGGGGTTTCACTCTGTCATTCAGGCTGGAAGGCTGTGGCCACTTCATAGCTCACTGTAATCTTTTTTTTTTTTTTGACAGAGTCTCACTCTGTTGCCTGGGCTAGAGTGAGTGCCGTGGCATCAGCCTCACTCACAGCAACCTCAAACTCCTGGGCTTGAGCAATCCTCCTGCCTCAGCCTCCCAGGTAGCTGGGACTACAGGCATGCGCCACCATGCCCGGCTCATTTTTTCTATATATTTTTAGTTGGCCAATTAATTTCTTTCTATTTATAGTAGAGACGGGGTCTCTCTTGCTCAGTCTGGTTTCGAACTCCTGAGCTCGAGCGATCCGCCCGCCTCGGCCACCCAGAGAGCTAGGATTACAGGCGTAAACCACCGCGCCTGCCCAGCCCATAGCTCATTGTAATCTTGATCTCCTGGGCTCAAGCAATCCTCTTGCCTCAGCCTTCTGAGTAGCGTGGACTACAGGCACATGCCACATTGCCTGGCTAATTTGTTTTATTTTTTATAGAGATGGCTGGTCAATATGTTGCCTAGGCTGGTCTTGAACTCCTGGTCTCAGGCGATGCTCTCGCCTAAGCCTCCCAAAGTGCTAGGATTTCAGGCTTGAACCACCATGCCCAGCCTAACTCTTTGTCTTTTTTATATGAACAGTGTTCTTAATGATATGCAATACTTTATTTAAACTTTGGTCTAGTATTGTATGTTTAGTTTATTTCACTTGTTTGATATTATGAATAATTCTATAGTAGACAGTATAGACTGAATTGTTTAAACATTTTGTGATATTTCTTTATGTTAAATTTCCAGAAGTGAGATTTATTAAAATTTAAACATTTAAAGACTCATTACATACATTTGCAAACTACTAGATAAAAAGGATGTGTCAATTTACACTGTGACCATAATACAATGATTTTATAATAAAAAAAATTCCTCTCACAATTTTTTAGAAAAAATATCCCTCTACTCCTTTACAAAACATGTAATTATTTGCTTCTATTCAGCTTGTCCAATTACTAACACAGTCTATATTAACTTCAAAAGCTCCACAATTGGAACAACATAATGAATAACTATGACTTAAAATAATGCAAGGATCACCAAGAAGACAGCATTAATTTACATAAATATTCAGTAGTCACCTACTTGTGAATTCTGAAAATAGGATTTGTTTATTTTTTTAAATAAAATTTTATTGAATATCTATTATATTCTAGACACTTTCATATTTTCTGGGAATGCAAAGGAAAGCAAGATAGAGAGGAGTCCAGCTCTTATACAGGAGACAGAAAAGCAAGGGTACCAGTTGAACATCAGGCTGAATGTCAGACATTTGGAATTTATCTGTACACAGATGGCATTTGTAGGTGGTATATATAGACCAAAAAATAAGGTGAATTTGGAAATTGATGATTTCACATTAATTTTCTGCATGTCACATTTGAGGATTGGATTTTACTTCTCGACAGCCTATGCATTCGAATTCCATGTAGGAAAGAGTGAAATAAAAATAGTTTAACTTTGATCATTCCTTTCTTTTAATGTTAACATTAAATCATAAAAACATAATGTTAGACAAGTAGATAATGTTGTTGATGGGATGTTTGAGATAAATACTCAATACTTTTAAATGTAATTCAATCATTTAAAATTGAAATTTTAAGGTTTTTATTTCCATGGGAGTAAAATTGAATCATTTAAAGTAACTGTCCAGAGCAGATTTTCTTAATCAGAACTCTCATTAGGGAAATTTATTTCTTTCTATTGCATTTTATGACTTGTTTTAATTTCATCTCCTGTCAATGATAAAAAGTGAATTGACATAAAGAAAAAAGTTGTCATTTTATTATCTCTTCTTGATATCCTTCCCAGAATCTTCTTGAAGACAGCATCAAAAACACTCAGGGCATTCAAAGTCCTTTGTGCTCTTTTTAGGAAAGACTAAATGAACAAGTAGTATACAGGACTTACTAGAAAAATCCAGCCTGGAGGGGGAGGAACAGTGAAAAAATTACATGGAAAAGGGGCAAGTTGATAGAAAATTTGTGAAGACAAATAAGAGAGTATTGGCCAAAATGTGAGCTCTAGAGTAAGGGTTTTGGGTTCAATTCAGAAGTTTGTGTGCACTGTTCTTTTTTGCTCACCATTAGTTTTCTTAACTATAAAGCAGTATAACACAGTAGCTATGATGGTTATAAGGGTTAAGTAAAATATCACATGTAGCACACTTACAATAGTGCCTGGAAAATATTAGGTTTGAGATTTATATTATATATAGCCCCCAAATTTAGCAATAACAACATTTAGGCATCCAGAAATCTCACATTCAATAATAAGAACAAATAATTAAATAGGCTTAACAACTAAGATGGGTCATATTTCGTATGCTTAGTATAGTAAATTAGACAAACAGAGAAAAGATTTTACTCTTGAAAGCCTTGGAAAGATGACATATCATAAAAGTTGAAATTAGTGAGGATATTATATATCAATTGACAGGAGAGATAATAAAACAAGGCTGGCCACATACTCATGGTATCTAGAGTATGCATATCCTTTCATAAGAAAAATCTTATCAACATGTGAGAAGTAGAGGGTAAAGACAAAAAAAAAAAAAAAAAAAAAAAAAAAAAAAAGACAAGCTGATATGCAGGCTGAGCCCAATTATACTGAATGCTGACTTTACCACAATGTACTATGGTTATAGAACGGGAAGAAGAAGGTTAGTTAAAATATAAATAATACAACAGGAAAGCTGAAGCAAGGCTCAATTAAATAAAATACAACAACCTAAGAAAAGAATGATGATATTATATATAATAAAAAAAGGGCTCGGACAAGATGTGTTTTTGGTGAACATTGTAAAGAGAGATGGATAATGCTAAAACCATAGACTAAATGAAAGACACAGGAAAGTAAACTTACACAGAAAATCAAAAGCTTATTATTTTTGTTTAACCTGTACATTGCTTATATGAGTCTTCTACCAACATAACCGACAGCATGTGGTCTCTCTTACCAGAAATTTTAAATTTGTTCAATATTAATATTTTCAATTGTTTTGCAAATAAAGAAAAAAGGAAAATACATGGAAGGAAAGGGAATAAAGGAAATTACCCACCATCGACTAGGAGATGGTTTTATGCCTCTTTTTGAAGCAGGGAAAGTGGTAAATACACAGCTCCAGTCTCTCTGTCCAGGATAAGGATTCATAACATGGGACCAATACCCTTGAGATTATATGCAAAATGTTGGGTGTATGAGATGGTATTCTAGGGAGAGTCCATAGCTTTCATCTGATTCTCAAAAGCATTTATGATCCCTTACCCCAGAGTTTAGAAACATCTGATCTGGAGAAAGATAACAAAATGAGACTAATGCATACATGACACATGCAATTTGTATTTACGGATTAGCTTTCAGTGGTAAAGATTTAGGAGAAAGCAGCACTCAGCTCACATGAGCTGGAAGGCAAGCAACATACTGTACCGCCTAATAGGAAAAGATTAGATGGAAATGAAATTCTCTGCAGAACTCTTGTAAGACAAGAGGAAACTTTAGAATGTACTGAAGAATATGGCAAATTGACAGATAAAGAAAGCTAAGGCTCCCTGCCACCTGTCCCCCCAAAACCTAGAGAAGTTATATACAAAGGCAGAGCATATGTATTGAGTGTATGGTCTTCCAGATAATCATGCTAGAGTCATCATTAAAAGCTCAGAAGAAAGGGATTGATTTCCAGTGTCCCAAAGGTGTGGATCATTTGTAGCTTGTTTAAATGACATAAACTTGAGTACATGGTGAGAAAGATGTATGAAGAAGCAGAAAGAAGAGTATCTAGTTACTATAGTGAAAAATAACGAAATAACTTGGAATCTAGTTGAACAAGAGTATAGTCCAACAAGAAGCATGTTGTCGGGCAGGTGGGACGGGGGAGGAGGGGATGGGTATATACAAACATAATGAGTGAGATGTGTAACACTTGGGGGATGGTCATGCTTGAAGCTCTGCCTCGGGGGGGGCATGGGCAATATACATAACTGTAATATTTGTACCCCCATAATATGCTGGGAAAAAAAAAGCATGTTGTGAAAATATTGACCATTTCTGGTGAAATGAAACCTAAAAAGAAAAGAAAAATCATAATTTTGGAGTTTAGCCAAAACTAGACAAAAACAAGTTTTATACAATGTAAGAAAAATAATACAAAATTGATGATTGAAAATTAGGCATAAAATGAATATTTATTTACAATGAGGAGAGAGAAATAAATTATACTTCATTCTTAATATAACATTTTTAATATTTTCAAAACAGGAAATAGACTAGTATGTTTTTTTTGCATGGTTGATCAGAATTCAGAATTTATGCTTGTAGTATTCTACAATATGTGCCCCCTAAATAAAGGAAATTCCAGATTACATGACTATTATCAAAAATATGGAAAAGCATGTCGATGAAGAGAACTATTATTTTAACTAGTCTTCAGTGAAAAGCAAATTCTATGCTTACAATTTTGTACAACTAATTGTTAGATTTAGCCACAGAATAGCTTCTGGCTCTGAACATGTCTGACTTTCTTTTTCATCCCTTTCCCACATTCTTCTGCTCCCAGAAGTGTTTTCATACAGAACACATTTATATGTAATACGACTATCAGAATATGACATCTGCCCCTCAATCTTATGTCACAACATCGGGGCTGCTGGTACAATGTTCTGTTGGAGTGCTTTTGAAATCCATTCCTACATCAAAACATGAATATTCTAATTCTACACGGAAGTAACAGCAAAACTTTTAACTTCCTACAAACAACCAAACTAAATGTACCCCAGTTTAACTTTCTCTTAGCCAATCCCACAAACATTTTCAGACACTCCACCACCATAAGAAAAAGGTCATAGGGGCATTAAAATTAGAATCATATAGCCATCTTGATCAATTGCAATTTTTAACAGTTTTCAAATTTTATAAAAACACATGACCACATGAACACCTACTTTCATGCCCAGAGTTTTGGAAGTGGTCCATGCAAGGAGCTTTGCAGCTTAAATGTTATATGCTTCAATATCTATCAACCTCTAAGCTGATGCCTATATGTGGGTTAGACCATTTGGAAACAGACTATCCAAAAAAGTGAATTATGTTGCAGAAAAATTGAAGACAAAGTAATCAAGGGAAAAAGACTAGAAATGTAAACCATTATGGGTTGTAAAATAACTTTATATTCAGCATTATTGAATATGTTCACTTGTGCATTGCTGAAGGGAGAATTACAGCCTTACAGAAAAAGTGATTGTTCCTGGTAGAACAATAATTTATCGCAAACTATACAGTCTTGTAAACAGTGCCCCTCGCTGGCAAATATGATCAGATTTGTATTCCATGATTCTCCATATTCACTCCTGCTCCAGAGCTAGTCCTGAAAAATAGCATAATCCCATTTCGTTCAGAGTCCTCTCCTTCCACCTGTCTGCCACTTCCCTTGGCCTGACGCTATCTCAGGCTCCTGCTGCTGTTAGGATTCTAAGTACATGGGAAACTACCTTCTTGGCTTTATGTAGGGCAAGTTTGTATGTAATACCCAGTTTTGTTTGCACTCTCTCTATCCTCTTTTAACCCCAAATTGCAAGCTGTTTTTCTCAAAGACTGTCTCTTAATTATAGATAATATACTACAAGTACAATAACATAAATAGCGACATAAATATTAACATGAAGTTAGAAATGTGGTTGAATTAAAAAAGTAATCTATGTAAAATTCTAATTTTATTAGGGAAGTCAGGCTTAAAGTAAGGTTCTACCTATGAGTCATCTGTCATTTTAGATGATATATCAAAATTTAATTTATAATGTGTCCATAATACATTTACACACATAAGAGTATGTAAATGTGTGGGTATGTAAATATGGGAAGCTTGCAAAGAAACTTTGCATTTTATCAAATGATTATCAAGTGCCTGACTTGTGCATTGGAAGGAATTCTGGTACTAAAACAGACTGAAAAGGAGAAAATATGGGGGATGGAAGCCCAAAATTGAATTCAAAATGGAATTTAAGCCTATGAATGAAATTGAACTTGAGTTTTTGTGTGTGGATGCTTTTTCATATTCTGAGGACAATTTTTTTTTTATAATATAGTTAAAGGAGGTAATATATGCAGAGTACTCAAGACAGCAACAGAAACCTCCTGGACCTCTGAGGCTGTGGGAACACCTGTCAGGAAAGTGGGCTTGTTTGACATAGAAATAACAGTGATGCAATATGAGTGCCTTTTATTTTTGACAGTGTCTGCATTTACCAATTGCAAATGTACTATGCATACAGCCAGCAAATTGTCAAGGAGTGTTGTAGAAATATATCTGACCTAGATAAAAAGACCAAACAGAAAAGTTTTGTTTATCTAAACTGTATGCTCAGTAATCCAAGAGAGAAATAAGAGCAACATGGTTCCATCTTTCCTGGCCACCGACGAAAGCTGGTCTCATGTATTGTAAAATGCATGTATACATCATCCACAGTAATAATAAAACTCACTTTCATGCCCATGCTTAACATAAGAGAATTTAGACATTACCAATAGGATTCTATTCTATTACATTCCAACCTATAAAGTGAACACCTCCTGTCTGTCTATATTATATGATTTACACTCAAGACACTGTCATTATGGTTTTACACAAACAGAATTTATGTTTTTCTCTATAGCACATAAATAAAAATAATAATACAACTCAATGATTAAGCATATAAATTTTGAGATGCAATATAAGTGAAATATTTTGTGCAAATTCTAAAGCTCTATTTAGACAATATACACACACTCATACTTAAGAATGCCATGTTCATCTCCTATTTACTGACTTTGTAAAAAATGTAGTTTTAATATTTTTAAGATAGCATCATGATAAGTATCTAAAAGCATTTTCATATATATGGCCATCATAGGCATAACATTCTCTCAAAAGCATGCTTAAAAAAAATCATCTCACATGGATTGTGTTCCTACTTTGTGACCATTCACCGTGGATGCACAAGGTGCTCACTCATAGTGGCATTTAATTATGCCCACAAAAAATGATGAAAATTAAGGTTAAAAGAGGAAATAAGTGAAAGAAATTTCTTTCCTCAGGAACTTGAGGTAGATAAACAATGTGCTGCAACCACATGTAATCATCAGATGCTCACATCTTTTAAAAAAAAATGTTACTTTGAATTCCTATGGGTATATAAAGGTTGTATATCTTTATAGGATACATGTGATATTTTGATACAGATATACAATGTGAATTAATCAAATCAGCATAATTGGCCACATTTATTTTCTTCTTTTTCCTTGATTCTGTAATAATGAGAGAAAAGAAGATAGGTGTGGATCCTAACTTAATTTAAATTTCTGCTACTTAATCATAGATTGTGATTTTGAAAGATGCTTACCAAAGGACAGCAAATTGTACTCCAAATTATACAATATTTATTGGAATCTGTACCTTTGTATGTAATTATTTTTTCCTTTCTGCAATTGTTAAAATCAATGGCTGCCACTACTTATATACATATAGGATAGCAACCAGGAGTAAGAATTGTTTGCACATCACTAATATGGGTATTAATAATAAGGTTTCCTTTCTAACTGGGGATTTATGTTTGAGATTTAAGTATTTTGGTCCAAAGGAAGAAGAAAGAGAAAGGTCTTTTTAAAAACTTAGATTATTGGGCCGGGCGCGGTGGCTCACGCCTGTAATCCTAGCACTCTGGGAGGCCGAGGCGGGTGGATAGCTCAAGGTCAGGAGTTTGAAACCAGCCTGACCAAGAGCGAGACCCCGTCTCTAAAAAAAAAAAAAAAAAAAAAAAACTTAGATTATTATGGGCACATAGTAGTTTTATATATTTATAGGGTACATGTGATGTTTTGATACAGGCATACAATGTGAATTAATCAAATCAGGGTAACTGGAGTATCCATCATCTCAGGCATTTATCATTTTGGGGGGAGGGTGTTAGGAACATTCCAATTCCTTTCTTTTGATTATTTTAAAGTAACACCCTAACATATTGTTGATTATAGTCACTTTGTCAGGCAATCAAATATCTTTCATTGTATCTAACTATACTTTTTGTACCCATTAACCAATACCCACTCTACCCACAACCCTGCTGCCTTTCCCAGTTTCTGGTAACCACCATTCTACTCTTTCTCCATGAAATGAATTGTTTTTAATATTTAGCTCCCACATATGAGTGAGAACATGTGAGATTTATCTTTCTGTGCTTGGCTTATTTCACTTAACATAATGTTCTCCAGTTCCATCCATGTTGTTGCAAATGGCAGGATTTCATTCTTTTTTATGGCTGCTTAATATTCCATTGTGTATATATGCCACAATTTCTTTATCCTTTCATCCATTGATGGACATTTAGGTTTATTTCAAATCCTGGTTGTTGTGAATAGTGCTGCAATAAACAACATGGGAGTGCAGAGATCTTTTCCATATACTGAATTCCAACAATGAGGTCTTTGAGCACAGTTTTCTCTGCAGTTTTAATGGTGCATTGGAGGAGGGTGAAGCAAAAAAGGAGCAGAGTGGCAAGTGGACAGGAAAAGAGGGATGAGAAAACCTGCATTCAATAGAGCAGGCGTCCTCAAACTACAGCCTGCGGGTCACTTGCGGCCCGCCAAGGACATTTATCCAGCCCGCCGGGTGTTTTTGCCGCCACTGCCTGTCCTGCTTAGCAGCCGACTCGTCCCGGGCCCACAGTGTGCACTCTCCAACGGTCTGAGGGACAGTGAACTGGCCCCCTGTTTAAAAAGTTTGAGGACCCCTGCAATAGAGAATTGAGTGCTCACTGCCTGCCTTTCTCATCTCCTTGGCCCTCCACTATTCTTAAAGGTCTTTCATTTGTAGGTTTACAAAGAAGAAACTAGTGCATTTAGAGCAGAAAACCTAAATAATGTACTTGCATCCATTATCTATTGCTTGTAACCAAATACTCCAAGACATACAAAGTCACATTGCAAAGGATCAAGGACACACAGATTCATGATTCATTAGATGCTGTTAAAGTAAAAATCTACCACAGATGGCAAATTTCTCCAATAAATTAGTAAATGTGAAAAAAATAATTATTTTTAATTTTAAAATGTCTTTATTTGTAAATACTTCAATAGAAAAATATTTTTATCAAATAATTATACTTGAAGTTAGCCGTTAAAATAATCTCAAATATGAAATTGAGATTTCACTGTGTCTTAATAGTGAATCCTGTATATGTTGGGAACACATTTATATTTGAGGGGATGGGGTTATTATTCTAAGTCCCCTAGAGTTTAATAACTTAAGGCATGGATTTGGGGAGAAATTAACAATATATAGGGCTAGTCATGCCTACTGTGATACAGTAGTAAGTTTTTATAGGAAAGAAATTTTGTTGGGTTCTGAAATGTACATGACAACATCTATATCTTATCAATCTATGAACGTGTTCCAATGGGAGGGATAAAAGGTATTTCAGAGATAAATCTGACACAGAACTTCTATCTGCTATTATAAATGTTAAATTTTCAAAATTGTTTTGAACATAAGGAAAAAAGTAATCTCTGAGAAAATGCACAGAAAAAAAGAGTTAAAATGACATAGCACTTTACCTAGCTCCTAAAAATATAATTCCTTTCTTCATTCATTCAACAAATTCGCTTACTTACTAAGTTTGTGTCAATGTTACAGGTCTCAAGAATAATAATTTTTTAAAAAGTAAAAATTAAAATTGCCGACCTCATGAGGCTCACAGTCTAGCAGAGTTAAATCATGCATAAATAAGTAAGTGAAATAAGTTATGTCAGATAGTGTGATTGCCAAGAAGCCAACATAAGGAAAGGAGGGAGGAAGTTCTGGGGGTGGGAGTCTGTACAATTTTAGATTGGGTGGTATGGAAAGATGTCACTGAGTGGATGGTATTTGAATAAAGACCTGCAGAACTGAAGAATTAAGCCTTACTGTTCCCTGAGACGTAGAGCATGTCAGGCAGAAGGAAGAGCAAATGGACGTAAGTGCTTGAGGTAGGCATGTGTTGGCCAGATTTGAGGTATAGCAGTGAGGTCAGTGTGGCTTGGACTGAGTGAACACGGGGGAGATGAGTAGCAGATGATGCTGGAGAGAGCAGGCACAGAGGTGGGTATATTGTGTGAGCCCACCACTGCTATGTGAGCCTTTATAAGAATTTTGGCTGTCATCTGAGCGATATGAGAGCTATTGAAGGGATTTGAGCATGGGAACGACATAATCTGATTTACATTTTAAAAGGATTATTCTGGTACTATGTGGAAAATAGATGGTGAATCGGAAGAAAAGGGAAGAAACCTCCATGCCAGTTAGGCTATTATAATAATCACACAAGAGGCCGGGCGCGGTGGCTCACGCCTGTAATCCTAGCACTCTGGGAGGCCGAGGTGGGCGGATCGTTTGAGCTCAGGAGTTCGAAACCAGCCTGAGCAAGAGCGAGACCCCATCTCTACTAAAAAATAGAAAGAAATTAATTGGCCAACTAAAATATAGAAAAAAATAGCCGGGCATGGTGGCGCATGCCTGTAGTCCCAGCTACTCGGGAGGCTGAGGCAGAAGGATCGCCTGAGCCCAGGAGTTTGAGGTTGCTGTGAGCTAGGCTGATGCCACGGCACTCTAGCCTGGGCAACAGAGTAAGACTCTGTCTCAAAAAAAAAAAAAAAATAATCACACAAGAGACTATGGTGGCCTATGGCACAGTAATAGCAGCAGAGGTGATAAAAAATGACCTGGTATTGGAAATATTTGACAGGAAGGGTTAGGATTATCCAGTGTCTTGAATATGGGCTATATTGGTCAACTTTAATTTTTGTTGCAATTACAAACAACCTCAAATCTTCCCCCAAATCTCAGTAATTTACAAGAACATTGATTTCTTTTTCAGGTTACATAAGAAAGCTGCTCACATAATAAGGGACGGCCTGGCACTCTTTGACTTATTTACCATGTATTCTAGAATCCAGGCTGTTGGGAACATTTCCAATCAGGGAAATGCTGTATTCATGGCATAGGGAAGGGTGCAATAACCAAAGTGGGCAGTCTTCTTAAAAATCCTGTGGAGACAGGGTGAAAATCACACTTGCTTATATTCCATTGCCTGAAGCAATGCTGCCAAGCCCATGGTCACTGGGTGGGGACATGTACTCCCCTTGAGGGGAGATCTATCAGCCCTTTTTGTCTGACAGAGAAAGGAGCAAGTATTTGGAAACCATAATAGAATCTGTCACATCAAAGACTAGCGAAATCAAGGGTTCTGGCCTAAGCAACTAGAAAAATAGAGTTACTGTTCACTGAGATGAGAAAGACAAGAGATGGAATCAGTTTAAAAATATGCAAAAAATTGATAATAGCAGAATCAAATTGATGTATTTTGATTATATTAAACATTATTTTTTAAAAAATACTATCAGATATAAAAAACACATGCCTACCTCAAGTTATTTCAGAGGTCTGATCAATTGTACAAATGATGTGAGATAAGGTAGTAGGTCATTATCATTTGAAGTGAAATAACTATACAATTCAGACCAATTAACAGGGGGTAATGAAAATATGTGTATTCATAAGTATCACCCATTTCAAAGTCATATAATTATTATTCACAGATCATCGGTGGCATTTAAGGGACGGTGATATTCAAGCTGTCTTGCACTTTATATCTTTAAGTGTCATAAATATTTCCCTTTGCTATAGAAACAGAAAACTGGTATACATTCTGCATAGAGTAATTATCAGCACATTTGTCCCTTGTGTAGAAGTAGTATTCTGCCACCCTTGTGAAAGCCCTGATTCACCGCTGTGTATCATGTTTCTTATGTCACCTAAGCTGCTGGTACATGGGTTTCTGAAGAATGAGGGAGGGTTAATCAGCTTTTGGCACAGATCAGCAGAATTTGCAAGCATTTTAGCCTCTCCATCAAGACTCATAAAATATTTTGGAAACTACAGGGCAAAAAACCAACCCATCCAAGCAGAAAATTAAAAAGCAATCTGCCAGTTCAATGGAATTCAACCTTTGCTAGGCTGAAAATGCTGGTAAAATGGTTAAATATTCATTCTTGATTATCCAGAGACATAAAGCTATAGTAGAAATATGAAAAATATATATATAGGCCATGGGAAAGCTGGCAGAGTAGAAAAGAAAACAGGACTAAATTGTGCATCTTATAGAGTAGTGTTTTTTTTTTCTCTTCCAAACTTGATTTCTACCAAGATGCTGGAGCACCCAGAATTTGGATGAGTTGGGGAAGGAAAGGCACATCAGCCCCTCAACCTCTGGTTCAAATAGATCAGCATTTTTTTTTTCTGTTTTCATACTGAATTTCTGCTTAAGATTTCCTTTGCTTACAAAGTTGTACCCTTTTCTCATTTGAGAATAAAATAGTCTCCAAAGTTACCAGTTGTGTGACTCAAGAAATGTTTGTTCTGTTGACTATAAATTTTCTAAAAGAAAAAAAAAATATTCAACAATAACTGTTGACAAAGCAAAGCTAAGTTTATTAAACCCATTGCAGTGAAGAAGAACATTACCGGGTCAACACCATGTCTTAAAAGGGAAAGTTGAAGGAGGATGTTTGTAGAGGTAGGTTCTGAGCTGAGTGATTTTTAAGGCAAGTCTTGCAAGACACAGCACTGATTGAGGCCAAGCAGAGTTTAGAAACTAATAGCTTTGCATTGGTGAGTACAGTGAGGCAAGGTGATTGTATGAGCAAGGTCTTAGTCCTGACAAGTAAGCTATTCACTTGGTTCAAAGCCTTATATTCTTGAAGCAAGCAGTTAAATTATCTTAACTGGGCTCACTATTTGTTGAATAGAGTGTCAGGGGATTGTGCTGATTTCCATACTCAGTTGAGAATTTACTTATTCTGTGAGACTTGAGAAGAAAAACTCAACCACATTTAGAGATATCTGTTCCATGTTTCAAACTTCCCAGATGAGTTAGATTACTCTGGTATCATTCTCTGCCAGACATTGGATCAAGAAATGACAAAATGCTGAAACTAGAATTGCATCATAAACTATAGGAGATTGATAACAGAATGAACTATTACAATGACCCTGTCATCTCCAGAAGATCAAAAGATAAAGCCATGCAAGACTGTAGGAGCTACTTCCTCTGATTTATTGGCTTCCATAACTACCATTTTATTTATCTTTTGTACTTCTATGAGTCCCCAAATTTGGCATAGATATAGTCTCCAAAAAAAATAAATAAGGCAATGAGAATCTACCCACATTGGTTAGAAACTGATCACTACCCAAATTTCTGTGATAACAAAATGGAAAAATGCCTGGCATAATATGACCTATGCTACTGATCTTTGAGGGCTAAAGACAATTAGGGTACCTTGCACACCTCTGCTTCTCCTATTTATAAGGAACATACCTCATATTTTACTATTGGAAAAGTGTTTGTTATATTGTGGAGGGGAAATGCTGCCATTAGAGAATGTGTGCTTTGTTATGAACGTCCTATTGTTGAATAATTTACAAGTTCTCATTTGATTCTGGGCGCACTCGATTGTCAAGCTTCACATCCCAAAGTGCCATCAAATATAAAACTTGTCTGTGTCATTCGGATTTTTGATGGCAATTCTTCTGAGACTAGGAAACCTCTAAAGAACAATTATGCCAAAATGACTCCACTATTAATCCTTTTTAGTCCCATTTTTCAGAACTTGCCGAAACAGAAACAACCCATCACTTCTGCCCACACCTGCTTCTCTTCCTCCTCCTCGTACTTCAGAGCTAAGAAGGAATGAATACAGAATTGCTTCTGTCAGGAGAGCGAAACAATAGATCCAGTAATTGCCCTGTCAGGGGTTTTGGTGAGAGAAGTATTCTGAAATCACAATATAATACAAGTCCCAGGGAGGATTTCCGAAACAGACTTTTGCTCTCCTAACTGAATGAAAAATACCTCAGCCCATACTTCCTCTTTCAGGTCTAATAAGGAGAGATCTATCTGGTCTTTGGATTTAACGCTTTAAGATGATAAACTTTGGACAAAGCTCTTTGGGGGAGCTTCATTATATTTTGAAGCCATTAAATACAACTCGAAATGTCCCCTATCCCATCGAGCTGTGGTGTCTGACGGTGGGGGTTTGTAGGCAGGCTCCACCATTTCATTCTGGTCCTGCAGCCATCTTCCTTACATTGATGGCTTCCATGGGCTCAATGTGTTCCTGTTTTTGTTGCTACTCTGCTTTAGTATTGCATATTTTGGGCATCTGAGAATGAGGTTTTTAACAGCAACAGCAAAACACAAAGTGCTGGACATTCGTAAAAGATGAACATCTAGGGAAAATGCTGCTGTCAGGTGGCAGCCCTACAAGCTGATGCTTGCCTTCTTGTCACTGAGGAAAACAAGGACCACATTATGTCCTAAAGACAATAGGAGTCTTCCGAATAACCTTTTCCCCAGAGAAGCCCTCATTTCCCCTGATTTGGTTGTATTATTTCTGAGTGATTTATTGCCAAGATATTGTTGAATTTCTCCTGTTGCTAATTTAATGTTATTAATAAGAAAAATTAGCCATGAGGTTGATATAATAGAAAATTGCAGTCACCTCAGGGCTGAAATTATTATTTTTATCTAGCCATGAAAATAAACATTTTTTTCAGGCATCTCAAGTCCTTAAAAACGAGGTGAAGTGTGCCTACCTCAAAGTGTCAGCGAGGCAGGAAAAGTCAGGCAGGGTCTGTGGAGGAAATTAAACCCACTTGGCTTTTGTATTCCAATGTCTTCTTGTTTGGTTCTTCTGGAAATCAATTTTGATTGGGAGCTCTGACAAATGTTTGTGTTCTGTTAGTTTAATGTGACAAAGTGAAAAACATTCTGGCTGGCAGCGAGACTATGAGGAGAGTGTTGAGATCTGAAACAGAAACCACCATTTACAAAACAGACTGCACTAGGACTTGCAAAACACATGAATTATCCCAAACCAAACCATGATCACAGATGATCTAAGCACCAACTCTTTTCAACACTAGCTCATTGAGACCTGTATGTTCCAAGATAAGATTATAGGCAAAGGGATCCAGCAGAAACTCTGCATGGAATTGTATTCTGAAAACAACTGTTGCAGCAAGGCTCCTCATTCACAAATTCTGACCAATCCCTGCTAAGCTATCCCATCGCTTACTTCAGCCCCCAAACTCTAATGGCACCACGTCCCTCCATTCTCCTAGTATGCAGTCTTCCTGTAAAGCAATCTAATAAGCCTAAGCAGTAGCTATACTGGTGGTGTTGATTGTGCTTAGCTGGAAGGCTTGGATGATAGTCTGGAAATAGTGTAAAGATAAGAGAGATAACCATGAGTAAGAATCATATAAAAGATGATACGTGAGTTGTTGAATTGAAATACATGATCTATTTCTAGGGTTTTTCTCTCAACATGCATTAAATTAAAATTTCTGCAGTTTGGAACTAAGTAACACTATCTTTGAAAGCCTTTCCAGAGAAGCAGAGAGTAGAATGGTCATTAGCATGGCTGGGAAGAAAGGATGGGACTTGAGGAGATGTTGGTCAAAGATACAAAATTTTAGTTAGACAAGAGGAATAAATTCAAGAGATTGATTGTACAATATGCTGGCTATATTTTAAAATAATGTATTCTAGAACATAGCTAAGGTAGTGGATTTTAAGTGTGGTCACCACAAAAAATGAGTATGTCAGGCTATTCATATGTTAATTAGTGCAATTTAGCCATTGCACAATGTATCATGTTATATTCAATAAATATATATAATTTGTATTTCTCAATTAAAATAAATAAACAAATAAATACTTTTAAAAAGCTCTCCAGGTGATTCTAACATGCAAACAGACATGAGAACTGGTGGGTTAAATACATGAATGTCTTTCCACAAAACATTTTTTAAATCATGTTATCAATTACATATATGGAAGGTATAGATCCATAGTGAGTGACAGTTCAGTCAGCTTTGATATATGTAAACACTCAAATGACCATTACCTCAATTGAAGTCATTCCACACCCAAGAGTGTTTCGAGTCTACTCCCCCTGACACAGGTAAGCATTGTGTTTCTTTCTAGCACTGTAGACTAGTTTTGCTTATGCTTGAACTTCATATAAGTGAAATCACACATCAGAGAGGCTATTAAAGATGGCTGACATGAGATCAGGATATGTCAACGTAGAATGAATGAGCTTTATCTTTGAAAATTCTTCTCATGCAGCTTACCATAAACCCCTAATTTTCAAGTTGAGGAGATCAATAAGATCACACAACCAGCTAACGGCATAGTTGGGATCAAATTCATCATCTTCGAAACCCTCCTTATTGATATTTTTTATATCACTGATCAATATCTTAGTAAATATCAACTAAACTAGAAACTTCCAAATCTCTCTGAAGCCCCAGTTTTTACTGCCACTTCCTTAGTTCAAGCCCACTGAAACCTTTATCTAAACTATTTGGACAATCTTCCTGACTGGCCTCTGTCTTTAGATTCTCTATTATTCATTCATTCATTTATTCATTCATTCACTCATTCATTGAAAAACACCCCCGGGGAATTCATAGTCTAATGTACTTTATTTTACATTCTACTACCGACTTTATCTTCATAAAACACATATCTGATTACAAAACCTTCATTGGTTTTAATTATCAGGGTTACAAACATGTGGCTGGCTGATTAAATGTAATCCACAGAACCTACTTTTTCCTCTTCACACACAAAAAAATTGAATTACTTGCTAATTATTAAAACTGGGGAAATTCTGAGTGATAATTTAGTAACTTCCCTTTTCTTAAAATGTAATAATGTCTGATAACACTGAGCTCTTACTTTCCTCTAACAATCATTTGGAACTGAGTAGTGAATATGTTCTCCAGTTTAAGATAGCTCCAACCACTACCTTATTGCCTTTTTGACACTGTGTCAGACACTTCCTTTACCTCTGTCACCTTCTTAGTGTTTGTGGAGACAAAAGTGATGCCATCTTGGATGCTAATTTGCCATGTTGATTTCTGACTAACCTCAGTCCCGTGAACACCTCCTGATTCTTGCTTTATTACTGTTCTTAGTGTAAGAACATGTACTCACATAAATCCTGCCTTTAGATCAAAGTGGCCTTGATAGTATTGCACAGTTGTAGGCAAAGCAAAAAAGATTGGGTGTTTAGGCAGAGGAAATCACATAGGAAAAGGAATAGGGCACACAGTCAATGTATCAAAAGGAATAGGGCACACAGTCAATGTACACAGGCTGGTTTATCTTGGCTAAAGATAAGCTCAGGTAGGAGCAAGCAGAGAAGGGTGGAGATTAGGGTATTGGGAGAAAAATTGAGTGGAAAGGAGATAGAGGCTGAAATCATTAGGCCTAATATTTTATTTAAGGTAATTTTATTTCTTTCCTGAGGTAGTGAGATTCATCCAAATATTTTTTGGGGAAGTGTGTGATGACAGAATTGTCATATCAGGTACTGTGAATTGTTCTACATTCTCTTCATGACACAGAATATAAATACTGATTTATTCAGTGGTTTTATGATACTATTGGTGAACACGTAAAGCAAATAGATATAATGAAAAATGAAAAAATGGATCATGATATATTCCACCTTGTTTTATCAGAATTCATTGTAAATTGGGCTTTTGAGGGGTTTAGGCATTCAGAGAAGGCTTATGTAAGACATGGAACATCATCTGGAAGGAAGTATGAGTTTTGAATCATGGTAAGATTGGGGGTAAAACATTCCAAGTTAAAGAGTGTGAGGTTGTAGGGGATGTGTGTGTGTGTGTGTGTGTTGCTTACGGGGGTGGGGGGAGATTGGTGTTGAGGGATTCTGAGACATGACTGATAGCAATAACAGGACATAATTTTGAAGTTGATTTGGTCGAAAGTCACTTACTCCTCCTGAGCAAGAGAGTGGCCTGATGGAAATAATATGTTTGCATTATTTGATTGAGGTATGTAAGTTTTCCAGAGTGTAAGGAGTGGTATCAGCAAACTATGTAGAATGGATAGCAAGATACACTACCAAGGAGAAATAATTTAGAAAATATAGAGGTGCAATAGACCATGGAACTAGAGGCATTGATTGCAGAGTCAAGAATGGCTCCAGAATTGCAACCTGAAGTTCAGGTCTCCAATTAGTTCAAACCACCTTCTCTGGAGGAGCGAGGAAATCAGCTTTCTTTACAACACAGCTGCCTTTCTTTCTACTCTTGATGAGCATTATTTAAGTTATAGTTGGCTCAGAAATTATCACACACAGGTCATTCTAATGGTACTGAGTATCTCTGTCAATGTATCTACATGGAACAGGGAGACAGGCAGGGAGGACATTTAAGTCATAGGTACTTAGTGTGGCCTTTAAACCACAGTCTAAGTTCAGATGTGTCCAACGGTCTGAACTTCCAAATTTCATGGGTGTACAGGATGCTTAGATTCACCAGAATTTATCCTACTTCCAATGGCATATTTGTTTTACATAAAAATCTAGTATCTTATGATCATTTTCTTTTCTATTATTTTAAAATTTTGATCAAGCCATAGATTATAAATGTAAATTCATATGACCATAAATGTCCCCTTAATTTTTTCATTTTATTCCTGGTTCAAAATTACCTATCTATTTTTTATTTTTTTATTTCAGCATATTGCAGGGGTACAAATGTTTAGGTTACATAGTTGCTTTTGCCCTGCCTGAGTCAGAGGTACAAGTGTGTCCATCCCTCAGATGGTGCACAGCACACCCATTAGCTGTGAATATAACCATGCGCTCCTGCCCCCTCACCTGGCCTACACCCGATGAATGTTACTACTATATGTATGCATAAGTGTTGATCAATTAATACTAATTTGATGGTGAATATATGTGGCGTTTGTTTTTCCATTCTTTTGATACTTCACTTAGTAGAATGGACTCCAGCTATCCAGGATGATATAAGAGGTGCTAGATTGCTGTTGTTTTTGTTTTTGTGGCTGAGTAGAACGCCATGGTATACATATACCACTCATGTATTGATGGGCACTTGGGTTGTTTCCACATCTTTGCAATTGTGAATTGTGCTTCTATAAATATTCTAGTGAAGATTTTTTTTTTATAGAATGTCTTTTTTTCCTTTGGGTAGATGCCCAGTAATTGGATTGCTGGATCAAATGGTAGTTCTACTTTCAGCTTGTTGAGGTGTCTACACATTACTTTCCATAGAGATTGTACTAGTTTGTGGTCCATTTTGGTTTCTTTGATTTGATCTGATTTTGGTAAGAATGCTTAACATGAGATCTACTCTCTTGACAAATGTTTAAATGTACAATGCAGTATTGTTGACTACCAGTACAACGTTGTACAGCAGATCTCCAGATCCTATTCATCTTACTAAACTTACATTTTAGGCCTGTTGATTAGTAGCTTCCCATTTCCCCTTCCCCACAGCCCCTGGAAACCACCATTCATTCTGTTCTTTGATTCTATGAATTTGGCTATTTTATATACCTTGTTGAAGTGAAATCAGGCGGTGTTTGCCTGTGACTGGCTTATTTCATTTTGTATAATGTCCTTAAAGTTCAGTCATGTTGTTGCATATTGCAGAATGCCCTTAATTTTAAAGCTACATAGTATTCCATTGTATGTACATAACACATTCTCTTTATCACTCATCCATTGATGGATATTTACGTTGCTTCCATACTTTGGCTATTAGGAATAGCATTGCAGTGAACATGGGAGTGCAGATATGTCTTTGACATCCTGATTTCAGTTCTTTTGGATAAATACCCCAAAGTGGAATCGCTTTATCATATTGTAGTTCTATTTTTCATTTTTTGAGGCCCCTCCATACTGTTTTCCATGGCAGCTGCACCATTTTGCATTCCTATGAACTGTGTATAAAGGTTCAAATTTCTTCACATCCTGACTGACACTTGTTGTCTTTGGCTTTTTGATAATAGCCATCCTGAGAGGTGTGGGGTGACATCTCAAACTCTATAATAGTTTTGGTTTGGATTTCCCCCATGACTAAGGACACTGAGCATTTTTTCATATGCCCTTTGGCCATTTGTGTGTCTTCTTTGGAGAAATGTCCTCAGTATATTTTTTGATCTGGTTATAAGGGTTTTTGTTTTTGCTTTTGAGTTGTAGGAGTTTCTTAATATTTTAGAAATGAATCCCTTATCAGATACAAATATTTTCTCCCATCCTGTAGGTTTCTTTTCATTTCATGGGTTGTTTCCTTTGCTGTGCAGAAGCTTTGTAGTTTGATGCAGCCCTGCATGTCTATTTTTGGTTTTGTTGCCTGTGCTTTAGGTGTCATATTCATGGAATTATTGCCAAGACCAGTGTCATAAACCTTTTCCCATATGTTTTCTCCTAGGAGTTTTATAGTTTCAGGTCTTATGTTTAAGTCTTTAATCCATTTTGAATTGATTTTGTGTGTGTTGTTTATAAGGGTCCAATCCCTTTTTTCTTTTCTTTTTTTGCATGTGGATATCCAGTTTTGTCAACACCATTTGTCTAAGAGACTATCTTTACTTTATATTCTTGGCATGAAACTATTTTAACAAGAATTTTTAACATTATACATTTATGAGGAAAGCATAAGCTTAGGATAGATAGTTTAAATTACTAAATTGTTAGCATATCCAGATTAAGTTCTAGTATAAAATGTCTTTACTGTAATCCTTTTCTATTTTTAGTATTTCAGATATAGATCCATTCTAATTTTGATTTGAATCTACCAGAGCAAAAGGCATTTTATTTGTTTATATTGAATGAATATTAAAGGAGATCTTTACATAAAAATATGATTATATATTTGAAATATTTGTGCTGTATGGGTAAATATATTGGTTTGGGATCTTAATCAAGGTATTTAAAACCTTGACAGCTATCAGAAAACATTAATAATTATTGTGATTAATGGTTTGCATTAAGTCACTTGACCCCTGATTGTGTCTTCAGATTGTGGAACATGCATAGATCTATTTGAAGCCTCTCTGGGACATGGTTTGTGACTAAAATTATTACTAAAAAATTATTTTGAATTTCACAGAAGGAGTTTATGATTTCTATACATTTATGTTAATGTGAATTTGGACTAAAATCAGACAAATCTTATTGATTTAAATTTATCCTGTAAATCTAGGGACAGTGTGCACTGATCTTTTCTAAGAAAGAACAGAGTAAAAAGTGAAAGAACATCGATAAGTAAAATAATCACTTGCTGAAAAAACCTTGCCCTGAGAGGCAGAAGCCTGTCCAGGTACAACACAGCCATATATCAACCTCCCTGTCAGGCACAAGGACATCACACTTGCAGGAGAATCAACTGTATAACAGGTTGAGGATGACCTGAACATTGTGCTATTGATTTAGTCTCCATGTTGTTATTAGTCCAATATTCTAAGGTTCAAAGGATTGGACCCACAAAAAGTAAATATCAAAAAGGAAAGCATGGAACCTAAACAGCTCAGGTCAGAAGCAATCACATCTAGGCTCTCAAACACAAAAATTAAAAGGATCGAACTTTCTAAATTTTGATTGATGGGATTTAGGGTCACCAGGCTACAGCCTGCCAGTAGGATGACCCAGTTTGCCTGAGATTCATTACCAAACTCAACTCATCATTGGAATCACAACGGGAGTCTTTAAAATGTAGATTCCAGGGCTAGCAACTCAGGGTTACAGAGTCCACCTTTATCACAGTGGAGTCCACAGATTTATATATTTTTTATGAAGTACCCAAGGTGGTTTTGATAATACAGGTGGTTAGGAAACTCTCTGATATAGTTTGGATCTATGTCCCCTTCCAATCTCATGTTGAAAGTTAATCCCCAATGTTGGAGGTGGGAGATGTTTGGGTCATGGTGGTGGATCCATCATGAATGGCTTGGTGCCCTCCCTGTGTTCATGAGTAAGTTCTCCCTTTACTAGCTCATGGGAGAACTGATTGTTTAAAAGAAGATGGACTTTCTCTTGCTCTCTCTCTCTCACCATGTGACACCTCTGCTCCCCTTTCACCTTCTACCTTGATTGGAAGGAAGCTCCCTGCAGGCCTCACTTGAAGCAGATGCTGGTGCTGTGCTTCTTTACAACCTGCAGAACTGTGAGCAAAATAAACCTTTTTTTATTTATAATGTACCCAGCCTCAGGTATTCCTTTATAGCAATTCAAAATGGACTAACACAGTCTCTTCTAGGAAACACATAGAATTACTGATTTTGAAACAATGCTGCTTAAATAAGACGTGTGTGTGTGTGTGTGTGTATGCACGTGTGACTGTTTTTCACTTCTCTTTCTCATCTCTGAAGATGCCAACAATTTCTTCTTCCTCTGTATTATGACTGTAACTTGTGCAGTTATAATATTTCATGTATTAAAGTAGATTCTATTAATAATTAAGTATTAAGATGTTTTTGTATACTAGACCAAGAACTTTTTTATAAACTTAAAAACTTTCTTTCTCTTTTTCCAGTGATCAGCACAGAGCTTGGACTAGTGGATACTCAGTAAATAAATTAATTAATAAGAAAAGACATTTAGGGACAATTAGAGTTTAAAATCTGTCCTATTAAAGGAAATATTCAGAAGATTCTTCATGGAGGAAGTGACACCTGAAGGGAGTCTGGCATCCAGTAGGGTAGAGACAGGAAGGAAAAGGTTTATAAGCAGGAGGAAAAGAATAAAAATAATGCCACCTTGGCAGACATGATGATGGGGACGTTTGTAAATGATGGAGATTGAGAGTTGATCACGTAACTGTTTTAGATTCTGCACCAAGGACTAACAAGATGACAGTAGTATTTTGCAAGGTACATCTGGTCATAATGAAGGTATTTGGAATCAAAAGAAGCTGGAATAAGCACATTCTAGTAGATGTTTACACCACATGGCATGAATGTCCCACTCAGACTCAATTGATTTCAGTTTCAAAATGAATACATGAAAGGGACTCATGCTTTATCTCTTTTTTACGTATTTGGTGCTATTTCTTTTCTGGTCTAAGTATGATTGATACCAAAAGGCCACATTTGTGCATAGTCTGGCTTCAGAGCAAGGTTTTGAGGTGAGTAGCGTATGACCATATACAAAGCTTTCTTTCTCCTTCTCCTCATCCCTATTCTTCCTTCTCCTTTTCCTACTTCCATTTTCCCCCACCTATTTAGAGAAAGAAACAGCATTGATTGCTTCTGAGTTATTCAGCTAGTATTAAATGTAATCATTTTAATGTATGTGATTAGGTGAGTGAGAAGTTACGATCTCCTTAATTTTAAGTAGAGATTAGTGATATAATTTAAATGCACTTGTACCTATTTCCCTGAAAACAGACACCAAAATGTAATTTATATAAACTGGGGTTATGAAGTATCCTATAACACTGTATGGAATTCAGACCATTCTAAAGGCCATGTGGGAACACTGAACTGCTTTAAGCAAGGTTGCAACTATTACATGTTCATTATAGTTTGCTTATCATACCTCAATATTATTGTATAAAGTTCTATTCCTGCACATCAGAAACAATAAGATCCTAGAAAATATTATAATAAAGTTGTTCTTTTACCAGTTTGAAACCCTCATTCTCAAACAGCTCCGTCCTCAGTTTTCTCTGACTCAATCAGTGCAATTCCATTCTCTCAGTTATGCAGGTCAAAAATCTTGGTGCTATCCTTGGCTGCTCTGTCACTCTTTCTCTCTTAGGCCTAACACATTTACTCTACAGTATTTTCAAAATATATTCCGGATTTGACCATGTCTAACCACTCACATGTAATCTACCATTGGATGTTCTCACTGGGATTATCACACCAGACCTCTGACTAAATCTTTGCTTCTGCTCCTACCCAGACAGCGCAGCCAGGAAGGTCCTGTTAAAACTAAATCAGATCATGGTGCTTCTCTTCCCAAAACCCTCTAAGTACTTCCCTTCTCAGAGTAAAAATCAAAGTCCCGTATTGTGATGTACAAGAGCTGTCTTGGTGTGTGTCCCTCCCGGTTATCTCTCTGACATCATCCATTTTTGTTCCTCCCCTTCATTCACATGGTCCCCATGGGTTCTGAATATCCCCACATTGTTCAGATGTTGTACTTGCAGTTCCCGCTGCCTGAAAAGCCTTTCCTCACATAAATGTGTGTCTGGCTCCCTGACACCTTTACTGAATTTATGCAAAGGGCCACTTCCCAGTAAAGCCTTAACTTGCCACTTTGTTTAAAATGTTATCGCTCTTCTCCAAAATGTTTTCATATTTTCTCTTTTACTCTCTTATTGTTTTCTCCCCACTGGAGGAAAAGCTGTATGAGACATATATTTTAGTCTCTTCTGTTCACTGTTATATATTTTCTGTACTAGAACAATGCCTGATATATAGCAGGTACTCAATAAATATTTGTCAAATGCATGAATATATGAAATTATGTCCTCAGGATGTATGGTAATATTTGATGTATCTAATAATATTTGGAAAGTAAGAACACATATGTATCTTTATTCTTGGGCCATACATAACATGTAGAAAATCTATAGAAAACTGTATATATTCTATATGATTTGGTTATCCTTTTGAGTACTCAGACTACCACATTGAAAATGTCAATGTAAATACTACTTAGTTTCTATCAGTATTTTTATTTGTTTTGAATGTTCTTCATTTAATGTTAGTGTTAGATATATAGTATGAAAAATTTTTGATGAAATAAATAAATGCTCTTTTCTTTACTGTATCATATTTAATTATTAATGTTCAGTATTTAGAAGGGATTTAATTAGATGCATAAATTATTTTCTATTTTTAGATATGAAAGGCCAAATTGCATTCTATTCTGTTTAAGGAAATAATGTATTCATAAAAACTGGACTTATCCATCCTAAGTAAGCACTAAAAAAGATAATCAATTAAAAAAATAAAAGTTGGGATAACGGTTTTATTTAAATTTGAAAGAAAATTTAAGTTAATCCTATTCAGGTTACTATAAAAAGATTACTACATAAATATATTTTTCAAAGTTGCTATATCACACATTGAACATTTTGATGGAACACTATGGAAATGCTGAGATTTTGTTTCCTGAAAAATGTGTTCCTACGTCAGTGAGAGCTCTTATCACTTCCATAGTAGAAGTGCGAATCTTGCCGTCTGTGATCTTATGATCAGCATAGGTTTTCACAAGTGTTGGCTCTAATTAGGTAAACACAAAAGTTATATGATTTATTCTTATTTACTGACACAAACGTTATTATTGTGTCATTGGGTTTAAATTAAACGCATGGTGTTTGTGAACACATACACACACTCCCATGCACAACAGTTAAATAGTTGTTCTTTTGGGTGTCCCATTTGTTGGTCAGATATCTGTATTAACACCCATTTCTCTCCCTCAAGCTGACGAGAATGCCGTGTAATTAATAGTGAATCTAAGGCCAGAAAGCTTCTGTAAACCTCTGGAGCCTCGCTTCAGCAGTTTCAGGCTGCTTGCCGATTGCCGAATAACTTCGACCTTCTGTCTTGGCATACAGCTTCACCAGTGATTTACTTTGAAGTAGTGAGATTTGAAGCCTCTAACAAATACTCATTTTATAGTTTCTAACAATAGCATTTGTTCTTGGTGTGGGAATTATTTCTCACTCCCAAAGCCTTAGATAGTGTTCATGATTATTTTGAAATATACTTTTTTTAAAAAAATAATTTGCTCCAAAATTATTAAAGCCCATGCCGACACATTTTATTGGCAATTTTTTGTAATCTTTCCTATTAACAAAATTATAATAAGTATGTTTTTAAAAAATTGTATGTTGTGTCATTTGTATTTCTTTCCTCCCACAAATTCCTCAAAACCCTCACAAACTTTATTTTTTTTTTAAATTTGTCCCATTCTTTCCTATTTTGTTGTTTTACTTTGTGTGTGGAGGTGAAGGATGGTGTCATTTTTTAAAAGAGTTTTGGCTTTCTGGGGAGTATTCTACTTCCTTGCTTCCCTGCAGAACAGTGGACACAGCGCTGAGACAGAAACTGCTACCAGTTCTTGCTATTGTTCACTCCGAACTCGACAGGCAGGGCCCTGGCCATGGACATTTGCCCAGACAGGTGGCTTACACCACACAGCGTCCCGGAGGTAAATGAGTGTAAGAGCCAGCAAGACAGTTTTTACAAAATAGGAGTTAGCCAGCGTGCAAAACAGGGAAATTGCATTTATATAGCGCTCCAATGTCCACAAATTGCATTTCATATACTTTTTGTCTCCCTGAACTTCATAATCATCCTGCGATCTATTGAAGTTTTATTTGCCCCACTTTCCAAATAAAGAAAATGGGGCTAAGAATGGTTAAGTTATTTGCCAAAGAGGAGATAGCGTCACGGCTCAAATCTTGATCCTCATACTCTTAAGTTTTTTACTCTTCCCTCAGCAACTCAGCCTCCTCTGTTAGTGAGCAGGTGTTGGGGAGGGAATGGTCCAGAGCTCCATTCCAGACTCCTTTCTTCCCCACCAGCTTTCTCCCTTAAGCGGCACTGCTAGAATAATCTGAAAAACTAAAGGTGTTATGTAACTACTGCTAACTCTGAGCAACTCAAAACACACCTTCCCACCCCATCCCACCTCCACCTTGAAAATAAACCTTACCTTTGCTTTAGGTTAACATTAATTATGTGTTGGACTATACATAAAACTCTTCTATCTGTCTCTTTATCTGAAAGCTATCATTTTTTCAATGTAGCAAATGGTTTTAAATTCCTAATTCCCCCACCCCCACAAAAAAAAAAAACGCTTGAAGAAGACTCACGGGTAGACTTCAGGAGGAGATACATTTATATACATGAAAATTTAGAGAAGCACAAAAGGCTATAAAATACTATTATGTTTAATGCAATCATCTTCCAAAGTGTGTGATGGAGGTGGTGCCACCTCTGAAGAACGGTTGATTATATGGTTTAAAAGCGGAAGCTTTGGCATCAGAAGGCCTGAGTACAAATCTTGGCTCTGCTAATTAATACCGGGTGACCTTAAGGGACTTGTCTGATTTCTTCATCACACAACCTTCTTTACAAAAGGGATGTTAATACACTCTCCTTATAGAAGTGTGGGACAGATTAAATGATTAACGTGTATAAAGCTGAAGCTTAGCGCCTGGCATATCACCTACCCCCAGAAGAGAGAGCCATTTTTTCCATACCCGTCATTTTCAATAGGCTCCATTAAATAGCAATGCCTAATTATTTTGTTAGATACCAGTATTTGTCAGCAGCATTGATTGAATTTCAACAAATATTCCTTCAACAAATACATGAATTAATAGGATATTTCACTGTTAGAATTTTTTCTAATGTATCATGTCAGACTTCTTTTTTTTTGTACTCAACTTGTAAGTAAAACTTACTTTGAAAAATACCGACAAAACCTGAAAATATTACATTCCTTTGAAGCATTTAGAATAAGGATGTAGAGGAAGCAGCAGAGCCCCATGGAAAGCACAGGGCGTTGCATCTCAGGCAGGCAGGGTCTTGGAGTCTAGAGGTGACTCTTACCAGCTTTGTGACTTTAGACAAATCACTTAATCTCACCTTGCTTTACCATGTTCCTTGGTATAATGGGGAAAATAGTAACTTCCTCACAGTTGTGATAGGAGGAGGAGTAAAATAATGTACGTAAATAATGTAGAACGGTGCCGGTAGTATGATAGATGCTTAATAACGTGAATTTCTCTTCTCTTTGCTTTGCTTTCTTTTATTTCTCCATCAGCATCCTCCTGCACATAACACCTCCCGGAACAAAAGGAGCAAGACAGAAATACTAAGGCACTTAGGAAGATCCAGTGATGATAAAATTGATATAGAGAAGACAAGATTGTGGAAAATTCTAATCATTTCACTGGAACCGATGTTTGCTCAAAACAAACATTACCCATAAGAATGACTGCTGAGGTTTATTTAGGAAGCAAAGCGTAATATTTACAGGGGCAGAAAGGGCAGCATAAAAATGAAGAGAGTTAGTGAAATCTGACCTTTGGTGAGCTGGCACTATTTTGTAAATCTCCTTTCCCTCAGTGAAAGGGATTAGCTTCCAGTACAGTTAATTCTACACGGAAGAGAAATACTGGAGCTTTAGCCGGCGGGATCTTGCTCTACAAGGCCAGGGTCTTTTCTGATTATTCTGGTTGATTAAATAAACATGGAAATAACCCTTTTAAAGTTGTATAAATATTGAGATTTGGAGTAGGAATATAAGCATCACTATACTACCAGGCGAAAATATTTCAAAGCAACATACAATTTAAATTAATGTAGTTGCCTTTAATGATGGTTGTTTTCTAAATTATGTGTTTGATTGGCATCCATGTTTTCTGTCTCTTCTCTCAACAGCGCCATTAAAGCTGTAAGGAGAGAATTGTGGGCCAAACCTACCCCTCATATTAAGATTACATGTAGAGAGAAACTATTAAGAAGGTAAGAAAGGAATGACAAGGACAGGAGACAGGGACAGTATGTATTTATTACTATGTTTTAACCCCTCCAGGCAAGAGGTCTGAAAGACTATTATAAAACTAAGTATAATGATTATTTTTTTGGTATTGGTTATTAGAACCAAGGGAGGTAATGGTGACGGGTGGATCTCATTGTATTCTGTATGGTTATTCCAGAAAACTGGTGTGTTTTTAATTAATTATATTGTCTGTTAGAGTATATAGCTAGGGGTAGATATCAAATTCATTTTGTAAAATTTATAGAATTATAGACTTTCAGGGCTGTAAGAAGCCTAATAAGTCACATAGTCTAGAATTCTCAGAAAATAGCAAGCTTTATGGGCAATTGCCTGTGGCCCAAATTTGTCTAGAATAAAACTAAAGCCTGAGTGTCTTAATACTCAGTCTAGGGGACTTGCCACTACCATTCCTTCTTTATCAATTGACTAACTAACCATTTCCTAACTCATTAATTAGGTAAACCAGCATACTTGTATGCTCTGCGTGTGTGATTGCCTATGTTACAAATTGACCTCGGCCAGTTTGTCCACAATTGAATCATTTCTTTTTTTTTTTTATCTTTCTTTTTTTTATTATTTCAGCATATTATGGGAGTACAAATATTGCCCTTCCCTCCCTCCCCCTTGAGTCAGAGCTTCAAGTGTGGCCATCCCCCGACAGTGCACATCTCGCTCATTATGTATGTATATACTCGTCCCCTCCGCCCCCCTCCCACCTGCCCAACACCCGATAAATGTCATTCCTATATGTTCACTTAGGTGCTGATTAGTTAATAATACCAATTTGCTGGTGAGTACATGTGGTGCTTGTTTTTCCATTCTTGGGATACGTTTCTTTTTGGTATCCCTTGGCAGCCCTTTGCCACAGGTGAGAGGTACAGTTCTTTTTCCTGATCACACTATCATCTTATGTTAAAATGAGAGCAAATTCACTAAAATCAAATTCTACATTTTCCAGTACCTCTTAGCAATCAAGCAGAACAAGTCATGAAACTTCCTCTATGAGTTTCACTAAATCCCAGCCTTTTGTCTTTTGAAGAACACTGTGAATGAAAGTTTCACATAGACATATGTGGCAGTTTTCTATTAGCAGGATTTGCTAACCTCTAGTTAGAATCAGGGCAAAGCACTGAGACAATGTTCACATAAGACGGAGGCTCCTACATGGTATCTTAGCAAGTCCACATGTTTTACTTCACTAATGAAACATTTCACTAATGAAAAATCATTGATACTCTCCATGATGATAATGAAGTTTTTGAAGGTTATTAGATAATAGAGTAGTGGAAGGATTGTAATAACCTCATCTGGAGTGTGTGCTTCATTTTTTTAGAAATTACTTTATTGAGGTATAATTGACATATAAAAAACTTTACATGTTTAATATAGTCAACTTAATGAGGTTTAGGATAAGTATACACTGGTGAAACCATTATCACAATGTATAACATAAACCTATCCACTACTTCCAAAAGTTTTCGTCTGCTCTTTTTATTTATCTATTATTATTAATATTATTATTATTATTATTTCAGGGGAGCATAAGAATACTTCATATAAGATCTAGACTTTCAGCAAAATTTTAAGTATACAACACGGTATTGTTAGCTGTAGGCTGAATGCTATAAAGTAGATCTCTAAGACTTGTTCATCTGGATAACTGAAACCGTATTCTTTGACTAATATCTCTCCATTTTCACCTCTCATGTCTCCCACCCACCTAGCCCCTGGCAACCAACATTCCACTATCAACTTCTAGAGTTTGACTATTTTAGACTCATCATGTGATAGGCATCATGTAGTATTTGTCCATCTGTGTCTGGCTTATTTGACTGAGTTTAATGTCCCCCAGGTTCATCTATGTTGTCCAAGTGCGTGCTTCTGATGAGTATCTCAAATACTAACAGGTAAAGATTTGTTAACTATCTCATACAACTAACTAAAATACACATGAAGTAATGTATCAAAAAATAAACCAATAAACCACAGAGTTTCAGATGGATAGGAGGAATAGGTTTTAAGATTTATTGCACACAGCAAGATAACTATAGTCAAAAATAATGTATTTCATCTTTCAAAATAACTAGGATAGTAAATTTCAAATGTCTCACCATAAGAATGATAGCTAAATGAAGTGATGGATATGTTAATTAACTTGAATCAATCAATATAAATTGTACAAATATATCAAAATATCACATTGTATTGCATAAATATGTGAAATAATTATTTTTCAATTAAAATAATACAAATACAAAAAATTTTTAAAAACCAAGAAAATCCTTCTAATTCTTTTATTTTCATTTTTTAAGGCAGTCTGTTAATTGCCATGGAAAACTCATGTATAGTTGAATTTTTTTGAATATCATAAGTGTGATATTTAGTTCAACTATATTTTGGATATATTTCGGCCTATCGTAACCATCCATTCTCCTTATTTTATGCAATGTTAAGCATCATTTCATCCTGCTTTGGATACATGTTTCATATACTTGATGAATGTTATTAAGTTGTCATCTAAATTACATACAAAAAAATGACACAATTATATTCAATAGATGTCATTTAAATGACTCCTTCTTCCCTCACACCCACACACATATATGTATCTGCACATTTGTCATTTAATACCTTCTTACAAATTATAATTTTAGTCTTTCTTTCAGTATTTAAAATGAATAATTATCTTTATCAGTTAAAAAAGCACCTTGATTTACTTGCAGAAATGTTACCATGTTCTAATGAAACAGTAACAGACACTGCAGTCGATTCCAGCTAGGATTGGGTTATTATAATAATCTCATTTCCAATCACTAAATTCCTTTGCAGGGTAATTAGATTGTTATCTGATTCTGTCTGGCTTCCACTGAATCAAGATGGAAAGGTGGAGAGTGCCTTAAGTAAGCCATCTTGCTTGATGATTTCTTTTCAATGCCAGCGAGTTTGTTCAAGTACAAATAAAATTATATAACTTACTCTCAATAGTTAGAGGTTTTAAAAAGCCAGGACATTTATTATGATGGTATACATACTTTGCTAAGAGTCTCTCATAAGCATGTCTTATATATGGCTAAGAATTTCTTTGGTTTTTTCAGGTTCGTTCTGAGATGGTGTCTCAGACACTGTTCACAGCTAAGCTCCACTCGAGCTGCCCATCCCTGAATTCCCTTCGGAATACTGCCACACTAGAGTAGGAGTAAGAGATGATACTTTCATGTCAACTGCATAGAGGTGGGAATTTGTCACTTTTCATATTTAGAGAGCAGTGTTTGACATCTTTAAAGTGAAGTTCCTGACCTCCCTTTCATCTTTTTCTAACCAAGAAAATGTCAACCACTTCCACTGCTAAACTTTAACAGCACCTAGTACATTTCTCTATTCCAGCATTTCAGCATACTCTGCTGTCAGTATTTGATTATCTATTGGTCTACTCCTTTGTGTCAACTCAAGGGACCTTGACTTACTTCCTCAATTTAGTGAGAATATAATTCAATCCTGTTATCATATTTATAATTACTATTATTATTATTTATTTTATTTTTTTATTTCAGCATATTATGGGGGTACAAATGTTAAAGTTACATATATTTCCCATGCCCCCCTTCCCCCTTGAGTCAGAGCTTCAAGAGTAACCATCACGCAGACGGTACACATGTCACTCATTGTGTATGTGTATACCCACCCCTTCCGCCCCCCTCCTACCTGCCCAACACCGGTAAATGTTATTCCCATATGTCCACTTAGATGTTGATCAGTTAATACCAATTTGCTGGTGAGTATATGTGGTGCTTATTTTTCCATTCTTAGGATACTTCACTTAGTAGAATGGGTTCCAGCTCTATTCATGAAAATAAAAGATGTGCTATATCACCATTGTTTCTTAAAGCTGAATAGTACTCCATGGTATACATATACCACATTTTGTTGATCCACTCATGTATTGTTGGGCACCTGGGTTGTTTCCACAACTTTGCAATTGTGAACTGTGCTGCTATAAACATTCGCGTGCAGGTGTCTTTTTCATAGAGTGACTTTTGTTCTTTTGGGTAGATGCCCAGTAGTGGGATTGCTGGATCAAATGGTAGATCTTCTTGTATCGCTTTAAGGTATCTCCATATTGCTTTCCCACAGAGGTTGAACTAGTTTGCAGTCCCACCAGTGGTGTAGGAGTGTTCCTATCTCGCCACATCCACACCAACATTTATTGTTTGGGGACTTTATGATAAAGGCCATTCTTACTGGAGATAAGTGACATCTCATTGCAGTTTTGATTTGCATTTCCCTGATGATTAGAGATGTTGAGCATTTTTTCATAAGTTTGTTGGCCATTATTCTGTCTTCTTTTGAAAAATTTCTGTTCATGTCCTTTGCCCACTTTTTTGATAGGGTTGTTTGATTTTTTCTTGCTGATTTTCCTTAGTTCTAAATAGATTCTAGTTATCAGCCCTTTATCAGATGTGTAGCCTGTGAAAATTCTCTCCCATTCTGTGGGTTGTCTTTTTGCTCTCCTGATAGTTTCTTTGGCTGTGCAGAAGCTTTTTAATTTTATCAGGTCCCATTTATTTATTTTTGTTGCTGCTGTGATTGCCTTTGGGGTCGTCTTCATAAATTCTTTGCCTAGGCCACAATGTCTAGAAGAGTATTTCCAATGTTTTCCCCTAGAATTCTAGTAGTTTCACACCTGAGGTTCAAGTCTGTTACCCAGCGTGAGTTGATTTTTGTGAGAGGTTAAAGGTGTGAGTCCTGTTTTAATCTTCTACATGTGGCTATCCAGTTTACCCAGCACCATTCATTGAATAAGGATTCTTCCCCAGTGTATGTTTTTGTCTGCTTTGTCAAAGATTAGATGGCTATACAAGGATGGTTTTATATCTGGGTTCTCTGTTCTGTTCCACTGGTCAATGTCCCTGCTCTTGTGCCAATTCAAAGCTGTTTTAATCACTATAGCCTTGTAGTATAGTTTGAAGACTGGTAAATTGATACATCCCATTTTGTTTTTATTGCCTAGGATTGCTTTTGCTATACAGGATCTTCTCCTGTTCCATATGAAGCGTAAAATTATTTTTTCTATATCTGTGAAAAATGATGATGGTATATCAATAGGGATTGCATTGACTCTGTAGGTCACTGTGGGTAGTATAGACATTTTAACAATGTTGATTTTGCTGACCCATGAGGATGGTATATTTTCCACCTGTTTACATCCTCTGCTATTTCCTTCTTCAGTGTTTCATAGTTCTCCCTGTAGAGGTCTTTTACCTCCTTAGCTAAATATATTCCTAGGTACTGTATTTTCTTTGTTTCTATTTTGAAAGGAATTGAGTCTTTGATTTGGTTATCGCTTTTACTGTTGTTGGCGTATATAAATGCCTCTGATTTCTGTGTATTGATTTTATATCCTGAGACTTTACCAAATTCATTTATCAGTTCAAGGAATCTCTTGGTTGAATCCTTGGGGTTTTCTAGGTATAATATCATGTCATCACCATAGAGTGAGAGTTTGATCTCTTCTGCTCCCATTTGGATGCCCTTAATTCCGCTGTCTTGTCTGATTGCTGTAGCAAGAACTCCCAGCACTATGTTGAATAGAAGTGGAGATAGTGGGAAACCTTGTCTTGTTCCAGTTCTAAGTGGGATTGCTTTCAATTTTTCCTCATTCAGTATGATATTGGCTGTGGGTTTGTCATATATGGATTGTATAATTTTTAGGTAAGCCCCATCTATGCCTGTTTTGTTGAGTGTTCTTATCATAAAAGGGTGTTGAATTTTGTCAAATGCTTTTTCTGTGTCTATTGAGAGGATCATATGGTCTTTGTTTTTGCTTCTGTTTATATGGTGAATTACATTTATAGATTTGTGTATGTTGAACCATCCCTGCATCCCTGGGATGAAGCCCACTTGGTTGTGATGGATTATTTTCTTGACAAGCACCTGGATTCGGTTGGCTAGGATTTTGTTGAGAATTTTTGCATCTATATTCATAAGAGATATTGGTCTGTAGTTTTCTTTTTTTGTTGCATCCTTTCCTGGTTTTGGTATTAGGGTTATGTTGGCTTCATAAAATGTGTTGGGGAAGATTACATCCTCTCGATGTTGTGGAATAATTTCTGCTGGATAGGCACCAGATCTTCTTTGTAGGTGTGGTAAAATTTAGGTGTGAAACCATCTGGTCCAGGACTTTTCATTTTAGGAAGATTTTTTATTGCTGTGTCTATTTCAGTACTTGATATTGGTCTGTTCAGGAATTCTATTTCTTCCTGGTTGAGCCTAGGGAGGCTGTGTGTTTCTAAGAATTTGTCCATTTCCTCCACATTTTCCAGTTTGTGTACATAAAAGTTTTTGTAGTATTCATAAATTATATCATGTATCTCCATGGCATCAGTGGTAATTTCTCTTTTATTTTCCCGATGGAGCTTATTAGAGATTTTTCTTTTTGGATTTTCATTAGTCTAGTCAGAAGCGTGTCAATTTTCTTTATTTTTTTAAATAATCAACTTTTTTGTTTTATTAATCTGCTATATAGTTTCCTTATTTTCAATTTCATTTAGTTCTGATTTGATCTTAATGATATCACTTCTTCTGCTGGGTTTGGGGTCAGTCTGTTTTTCTTTTTCCAGCTCTTTGAGTTGATCCATAGATTATCTATTTGTGATCTTTTCAACTTTTGAATATAAGCATTTATGGAAATAAAATTTCCTCTCATGACTGCTTTAGCTGTGTCCCACAGGTTTTGATAACTTGTGTCTCCCTTGTCATTTAGTTCAAAGAATCTTTTGATTTCCATCTTGAATTTCTTGTTTATGAAATGATCATTCAGCAGAAGGTTGCTTAGTTTCCATGAGTTTGTGTAGATATGAGAGTTCCTGTTAGGGTTGATTTCGACTTTTATTCCACTGTGATCTGAATAGATACATGGTATAATTTCTATTTTTTAAAATTTTTTTGAGATAAGCTTTGTGTCCTATGATATGGTCAATCTTAGAGAATGTCCCATGAGCTGATGAGAAGAATATATATTCAGTGGTTCTGGAGTGGAATGTCCTGTAAATGTCAGTAAGGCCCATTTGTTCTAGAGTTTTGTTTAAGTCCATTATTTCTTTGTTAATTTTTTGTTTGGAGGATCTGTCCTGTGCTGTCAGTGGGGTGTTAAAGTCTTTGGCTATTATGGTGTTGTTGTTTATCCATTTGTTTAGTTCAAGTAGAGTTTGCTTTATGAATCTGGGTGCACCTAAGTTGGGTGCATACATATTTAGAATTGTTATGTCTTCTGTTGAACTGTACCCTTCACCATTATATAGTGACCTTCTTTGCCTTTTATTACTTTTGTTGATTTAAAAACTAAGTTATCTGAAATCAAAACCACCACGCCAGCCTTTTTTTGGCTTCCGTTTGCTTGAAATATTGTTCTCCACCCCTTTACCTGTAGTCTAAATGCATCCTTGCAGGTTAGATGTGTCTCCTGAAGGCAGCAGACACTTGGCTTGTATTTATTTTTTCCATTTTGCCAGCCTATGTCTCTTGAGTGGGGAGTTCAAGCCATTCACATTTATTGAGATAATTGATAGGTGGAGCAGATTTCGGTTCATTCTGATGGGTTGAACTTTGATGCTTTGTTTTCTCTCTTGAGCCATTGTGGTATCTGGCCTTTGATCTTTAGCTTTTGAGTGGATTTACATTCGTGAGTGTTTATTGTGCTGATCTGTGGGTAACACTATTTTGAGTACTTCTTGGAGGGCTGGTCTTGTCTTGGTGAATTCCCTCAGTCTTTTCTTATCTGAGAATGTCTTTATTTCTCCTTTGTATACAAAACTTACTTTTGCAGGGTACAAGATTCTAGGATGAGTATTATTCTGTTTCAGAAGAGTGAGAATGGAGCTCCAGTCTCTCCTTGCTTGTAAGGTTTCAGTAGAGAAGTCTGGCATTATTCAGATTGGCTTTCCTTTGTATGTTACTTGCTTCTTTTGCCTTATAGCATGTAGAAGGGCCTCTTTAGTTGATACTTTGGTCAGTCTGATGACTGCATGTCATGATGTCTTCCTGTTTGTATTGAATCTCTCAGGGGTCATTTGAGCTTCTTGTACTTGGATATCTAGATTTTTAGTAAGGCCTGGGAAATTTTCCTCTATTATATTTTCAAATAGCTTATCCAACCCTT